>JAOPHQ010005749.1:0-57500 GCA_030340625.1 Merluccius polli | reverse complement strand
GTGTGTGTGTTTGTGTGTGCGTGCGCGTGCGTGAAATTATAAACTCAAATGATCATTTAACAACATTGCTAAAAGTCATTTTGGGCCAATTTACTTAAAAATGTACTTAAACATAAACTTCCAAGACTACATCATCTCCACTTCACCATAACCGAACAATGTCAACACTATTTAACGGTTATTACATTTCAGATGCTGCCTCTCTTGCAGTCGATCCCACAAATCCTGCTTTTAGCGCATTGAGACATTGAGGCTACTTTTGTGGCGCTTTCCCAATGCTTAACTCCCACCGCTTCCCCCACCAGGGTTTGTACACCAGGAAGCAGTTGGACCCTCAGAAGGTCAAAGAAGATGTCGTGGAATTCGCCCGGTTCAAGTGGCCCTTGCTCTTCTCCCGGTTCTACGAGGCCTTCAAATTCTCAGGTGTGTGAAACACTTTTGAGTTTGAGCTTGATTTCTTTCTATTTCTAGGTTTTAGTTGGTTTCAAATAGAGGTTTTACTCTGTTTTTTTCCACAGGGCCCAGCCTGCCCAAGAATGATGTCATCGTTGCGGTGAATTGGACCGGCGTCTACTTTGTGGACGAGCAGGAGCAGGTCCTTCTGGAGCTGTCCTTCCCGGAAATCACTGCGGTTTCGAGTAGCAGGTATGCTGCTGCGCTCGCAGACTTATTGAACAAAGGTTTTGTCACGTGAGAGACTTTTAACAAGTAACATATCTGCCATCGAAAGCCTTCTTAGCCTTACTTTCGGGAGTTAGGCTAATCACTCACAGCACCACCGTCATTTCTGGCTCAAAGATTTACTCAACAATGAACCTGAAGTCCTGGCAAACCGCTCTCCGCTCTCCACCGCCTCAAAGAGCAATGAGCTATCCTAACCAATGCTTAATGACATGCAACGCTAACGCTAACGCTAAACACACACTGTGTCCATGCAGAGGCGGTAAGCTCCAGGGCCAGAGTTTCACCCTGGCCACCATCAAAGGGGACGAATACACGTTCACCTCCAACAACGCGGAGGACATTCGCGACCTGGTGGTGGACTTCCTGGAGGGCCTTCGCAGGAGGTCCAAATACGTGGTGGCCCTGCTGGACTGCCCCAACCCTGGTGAGATGTGGCCTTCGAGATGAGCACTATTTTGTGACGTGTCTCTCTAGTTTAACAAGGTTAAAAGACCAGTACCTGTCTGGGTGAGCGAGACGTCGTCACCGTCTCTCCCGGCGACACTAAAACATCGGTGACCAATATAATTTGTCAAAATGACTTCCTTGTACCGATTCTTCCTGAACAGCATAGGTAAACAATAACAAAATAGCACTTTGGCTTTTGTGATAAGATCACAGAGTCACTGTTATGTTGTCCACACTGATTCCAAAAGACCAAAGTTTTGCATTTGGCGTTGATTAAATTTGCGGCGGACGCGCGCACACTAAGTGCTCTCCGGCGGAATCGGTACAAGGAAGTCATTTTGACAAATGATATTGGTAAGCGAGGTTTTAGTGAGTGCGTTCCTGTGTTTATTGAATTTGTGTGTGTTTTTTGGGTTTTATTTGCATTTCATTTTGAGAAAAGCTTTCTCTCGCAGGGTTTACCAGGAGAATCTCAGCATACTATGCTGCTTAGCCACATGCAGATCAGAATAACCCACTTAAGGGCGTGTGCTGTGTTGCTGCCAATTACATTAACATAAATCCCAGATATAAGTATAGTACAAACCATAACAGGATCCCGCTGCAATGGTCAAATAATAAAAACCGCCGTTTACTATGGAGCCATGCGATTCTGCCGTCCATAGCACACTGAGCAGCTGTGTACCTGGAGAGGATCTAGGACCAGCATGGAAGTGGGAGCCAAGCTTCCTGATTAAAATTAATTTCACTGCGTTGCTTTTGCCTCAATGAGGGGAGAGATGCATGAGGAGGAGAGATGAGGAGAGATGCATTGGCCCCAGAACATGGCCTACAGGGTGAGCCCGGGAAATGAGATGGGCCGGAGCCTAATGGCTTTTCCGATTTTGTCTTCATGTTCGCCATCGCGTCACGGCGGTGTTGCATTGACTGAATCGTATAATGTGTACTTCATCAAACCAAGAAGGCCCAGGTGTAATAGTTATTTTTTCTGGAAAACTTCAGTGTGTATCTCATCTCTCCAGTTCAAGTTAGGCGCAAGCTCTCTGTCTCCTTCACTCCGTTTTCTGACATTTACTGTAATGTCTTCTAACTTGGTGGTATGTGGTAGGAACCGGCGTTCCTATGCTACATGTCATTCCCTCTGTCCTTTAAGGCACTTCCCTGTCCATCTTCACTGTCCTGTCCATAAAGGGCCCATAAAGGGACAATCACGGGAGTTACTGCTCTCATACGTGTATGATGGTGCGTGGAACAAATGAAACGACTTGACTTGACTCGACTCCCTTCCTTATTCCTCCTCTGTTTTCGTCCGTGTCGCGAAGCCGGCTTGGAAGCGACGTTCCTGAACTTCTCCAAGGGCGACCTGATCCTGTTGGACGAGCACAACGGCGAACACGTGCTCAACTCAGGCTGGGTGAGCGGCACCAACGACCGCACCAAGCAGAGGGGGGACTTCCCCGCCGACCTCGTCTACGTGCTGCCGACCATCACCAGGCCGCCGTACGACATAGTGGTGAGTGGGGATGGGAATCGATAAGATTTGTACGATTACAATTCCATTTTCGATTCTGCTTAACGATTCGGTTCTTTATCGATTCTCATTTGGGAAAAAAAGGACAACAAACATGTCGATTAGCATCGTCTTTGTTTAGTTTAGTCTGGAGCGGATCAAAAACGCAACATTCAGAAATCGTTAGCGCATGCTGTGCGCGCGCAAATGTTTTTGCATGTTGGCAGTATTTCCTCCCTTTGAGGAAATATCCACGTTGCAAGTATTGCAAGTCGCCCTGTTGTCGTCTTTTCTTGTGTGTAACCAAACTTTCGAGCGTTTGTACCGCTTGGGCGCCATGGTTACTGTTGACTGCTGGCTGCACTGGAGTCGCTAGGCAACGTGCGTGGTGACGTCATTCGCGTCCGCTGGAATCGATGAGGGAATCGTTTGCAAAATTGGCAAATGATTCCAAGGAATTGAAACACTGGGAACCGGTTCTCAACAAGAACCGGTTCTTGTTGAGAACCGGTTCTCAACAAGAACCGGTTTTTGATTCCCATCCATAGTGGTGAGTGGTGCGCTCTGATGCTATACATATACTTACATATACAAGCACTTTATTTATCCCTGGTATTACAACAGCAACTAGAGAAAATAAATACAAAGACGAATAAGAATCAAAATGGGAATATCCCGAATATATATATATATTTCCCAGGGTGCAACAACTTGAGAGTCCTATAGGGTGAATCCACATTGGTACATAAAAGTCTCTTTGCTCATCCATGGTGGTCCTGGCTCTGCACCCCTGCAGGCTCTGGTTACCATGACGCCGGGCCAGAGGAGGGCGTCCATCACCATGACCCAGCTGTCTGTGGCCGACCCCCAGGACAAGGTCAAGCCCTACACGCTGGAGGACTTCTCCTACGACTACTTCAGGTGCCTGCCCCCGTTGGCGTGTGTATATTAATCATAGCTGTCAACATTTTTTAGGATTTGAAAAATAAGGGATTTTTGCTGGGCCATCCCACCACCCCTACCACTGTCCACACCCCCCTTACATTTAGACAAGGGGACAGGACCGTCCCACCACCCCTACCACTGTCCACACACCCCTTACATTTAGACAAGGGGACAGGACCGTCCCACCACCCCTACCACTGTCCACACACCCCTTACATTTAGACAAGGGGACAGGACCGTCCCACCACCCCTACCACTGTCCACACACCCCTTATATTTAGACAAGGGGACAGGACCGTCCCACCACCCCTACCACTGTCCACACACCCCTTATATTTAGACAAGGGGACAGGACCGTCCCACCACCCCTACCACTGTCCACACACCCCTTACATTTAGACAAGGGGACAGGACCGTCCCACCACCCCTACCACTGTCCACACACCCCTTATATTTAGACAAGGGGACAGGACCGTCCCACCACCCCTACCACTGTCCACACACCCCTTACATTTAGACAAGGGGACAGGACTGTCCCACCACCCCTACCACTGTCCACATCCCCCTTACATTTAGACAAGGGGACAGGACCGTCCCACCACCCCTACCACTGTCCACACACCGTGAATCCTTAAATCACCACTTGGCAACCGCTTGCTTTAAAATATCAGTGCAAAAAGGATGGGGTTAACTAGTTCCTACATTAAGTAAGTGACTACAATTAGGTGGTTATTACATGGTTCATGTTCGTCGAAGCCTTTTATAAGAAGGGTTACAAATCTGGGAGATTTACAGGATAATATTTAAATGGGAGGACAGTGGGAGAAAAAGGGTAAAATAGGGGTTGAGAGGTATGATATGAATGATATGAAGCATGTCCTTATGCGATAAGGACATGCTTGACTTCCAGGCTGCCCCAACAGAGCAAACAAGTAGATAGAAAGAGTAATACGAAGTAAAAGATGAAATAGAAAATAATAAGAATAAGAAATCAAAAAGACAGCTGATCTCTCTCTCTCTCTTCCCCCCCCCTCCCCCTCCAGAGCCCCTCCTAAGAGCACCCTGAGCCGGGTGATGATCCCCAAGGCGCGGGGGAAGGACCGCCTGTGGAGCTGCACCAGGGAGCCCCTCAAGCAGCCGCTGCTGAAGAAGGTGCTGGCCCACGAAGAGCTCTCCCAGGACGCCTGCCTGGCTTTCATCGATATCCTTTCCTGGATCTCGTGTTGTGCTGTGCATACAGGGACAGGAGCTTATTATACTTGTTATAATAAGCTATATACAGTATATATAATATATATATATAATGTACCCCACTGTTGTCAGCATTTACTCCTTATACTTTTTATATTTCAGCAATCTCTGACACAAGAATTTCCTTCGGGATTAATAAAGTTCAATCTTCTCACCATTTTGGATAGGGTTGGTTTCTGGGATGTTGTTTTTTGACCTGGGTGGGTTTCCTCTGATGCTTATAAAGGTTTCCATTAAAACAAGCCTAGGCTACATATAGTTGCTACTATGGCCAACACAAACACACAGTATGTATTGTTTTGGTTGACGACTTTTCCACCTAGCCTAGTTAGCGTCTCGATAGTTTTTACTGCTAGCGTTTGATGTTAGCCGCCTCTGTGCCCCATGTTGCCCCCCTTGACGACGATGTTTCCCACCTGTGCTGAAGTATATGGGCGACTACCCGTCCAAGCGCTCGCGCTCCGTCAACGAGCTGACCGACCAGATCTTCGAAGGCGCGCTGAAGGCCGAAGTGCTCAAGGACGAGATCTTCTGCCAGATCTTGAAGCAGCTCACCGACAACAACGTCAAGTAGGACACAGAACATGCAGCTATAGATAGACCATGTCTCTGCTCTCCAAAGAGTGTGTGTGTGTGTGTGTGTGTGTGTGTGTGTGTTGTTTGCCTTGTTGTTTGACTTTGTATTGCAGTTTTGCATGAAAAGTGCGACGTGAAGTTTGATTGCTTGAGTGTGTGTGTGTGTGTGTGTGTGTGTGTGTGTGTGTGTGTGTGTGTGTGTGTGTGTGTGTGTGTGTGTGTGTGTGTGTGTGTGTGTGCATGTGTGTGTGTGTGTGTGTGTGTGTAGATACAGTGAGGAGAAGGGCTGGGAGCTGCTGTGGCTCTGCACCGGCCTGTTCCCCCCCAGCAACGTCCTGCTGCCCCATGTCCATAAGTTCCTGCAGGCCAAGAAGCTCCACCCCCTGGCGCCGGACTGCATGCAGCGCCTGCAGAAGGCCTTGCGGTAATCATACGCATTCACACACACACACACACACACACACACACACACAGGTCCATCTTGTCTGTCCATTGTTGATGGGTTGCTCTATGGGATCCAGCAGATCCCTACTATGTTGGATTAACCGGAGATGTTTGTTCAACTCTGTCCCCTTAGCAATGGATCCAGGAAGTACCCTCCTCACCTGGTAGAGGTGGAGGCCATACAACACAAGACGACTCAGATCTTCCACAAGGTCTACTTCCCTGATGATTCAGACGAGGTAAGAAGGGTGCAGGTCTTATGTTGTGAGCCCCCACACTGTGGAACTAACCTGTAGCTGTAATCATAGTCAGCATCTGCTAATGAATTGTAAAATAGTGAAATGTTGTCGTAGGGTGTTTCAGGTGCCAACTGATAGTGTGTGTGTGTGTGTGTGTGTGTGTGTGTGTGTGTGTGTATCTAGGTGTTTGAGGTGGAGTCCAGCACCAAGGCAAAGGACTTCTGTCACAATATCTCTGGACGGCTGATGCTGAAATCCTCCGAGGGTTTCAGCCTCTTTGTCAAGATCACCGACAAGGTAACTTTACAACTTTAGAACTTTTTTAAATTAATATTCCTCATATTATATATATATATATATATATATATATATATATATATATATATATAATAACATGTGTAAAGCGTGTGTGTGTACGTATGAATGTGCTCGGCTACATGGGGGTGTGATGACACCTGGACTTACATCCATGTTTTCGTCTCTGATTCTCCTCGTTTGTTTGTATGAATATGCCGTTTAATTTGGGGATTGGTTTCTTAATTTTATTTATGTTTTCCTTGAATGTTTGATCATAGTTTATGCTTTTGAATGAGTGTATTTTAAGCCCATTTGGGATGGGCATCAGTCATGATGTAAATAAAATCATCATATCTATATGTAATCATGAAAAATCAAATAATCATATCAGTTCTATCGGCATATTCTCTAATCTATAACTCTATGTGGTATAATTGGTAATGGTTGTCTGTGGGGTGTTTCCAGGTCATCAGTGTGCCAGATGGGGACTTCTTCTTTGACTTCGTGAGACACCTGACCGACTGGATCAAAAAAGCCAGACACGCAAAAGACGGTAAAAAGAAAATACACTCATAGTTAAAGATACGGATATGGCAAATATACAGCAACGTGTTTAATCAGCATTTGAAACTAGGGATGCACCTAAAATACAATATAGCTCTTGGTATTCAACCGATATCTAATCTTGTTATTCAATTTCTGAGTAGCTGCATTTTAAACATCTCCTTTTTCGTTTTTCATTGAATGGTTTATTTAAGGGAGAGTGCACGTTAAAAAACATTTCTGTTAATGTGTCAGAGTTAGCCAGGAAAGGCTAATTTACATCTGCAGTCCCTGGACACTCCCAATTATGATGTCACTAGAGGGGAAATTTTGAAACGTCTCGTAATAGCTAATCACAATCACACCTGGTGGTAAAATAGGGGCCCATTAATGAGGATAAAACGTCTGCTAATGAGGATAAAACGTTGGATAAAACGTCTGCTAAAGACTAAATAGTATAAAGAGTAAGTAGCGCTTGTTTGTGTTTGGAGGTGTGGTGCCGTCGCTGACCTACCAGGTGTTCTTCATGAAGAAGCTGTGGACCAACATGGTGCCGGGGAAGGACGCCATGGCAGACTCTGTCTTCCACTACTACCAAGTAGGTGGCGCTCAAGTTATTTCAACACAGTAGTGGTTAGGATGTGTGACCCCCGCCGAAAGGTTCTGGGTTCGATCGAAACACATTGGCTAAAATAACAGTAATGGTTCATTTTCCTACTTCTCATTTTCTATTTTTAAAACACATTTTTTAATGCACATTTTTAACGATTGTGGTGATGCAATCCTGCATGTGTCTACTGTATCTACGCTGCCAATGATTTGCGATATATAGCTATGCACTTTTCAAGTCAACTGTCTCAAGTAGACCACACACACACACACACACAGACAAACACCGGACCACGCGCACACACACACACACACACACACACCGCATCTCTCTCCTCATCTGACGGCGGCTTTCCCCTCCGCCGTTGCGCCGCGTAGGAGCTGCCCAAGTACCTGCGCGGCTACCACCGCTGCTCCCGGGACGAGGTGCAGCAGCTGGCGGCGCTGGTCTACAGGGTGAAGTTCGAGGAGGACAAGTCCCACTTCGCCGACGTCCCCAAGCTGCTCAAGGAGCTGCTTCCCCAGGACCAGATGAGGCTCCTCTCGCCGGAGGACTGGAAGCGGGTGGGCGGAAAATCAACTGGGAGAATATGAAATGCACAAACACAACATCCCAATATCCGCTTACTTTATCACCACCTCCTTTGCCCTATTTTTATTTTTTTTTCCATCCTCCATTAAAGTCCCCAATTATTATTGGTGTGGCATTATCATTATAGTGATGATAATAATAATAATAATAATAATAATAATAATAATAATAATAATAATAATAATAATAATAACTTTAATTTATATAGCGCCTTTCAAGGAACCAAAGGTACACAGTGAGGCAGATAAAACAGATAATACAAAATAATTACAAATAATACAAAAAAATTATTGATATTTGCTTACACAACTCGTCCATGTGTAAATATGATTTGGTCATTTTGACTCGGTCGCTGTTCATCCAATCAGCTGTCTAGCCTCTGTGTGAGAGTGTGTGTGAGTTTTTATTTTATTTTCTTTGTCCGTTCTGGGGTGGCTTTACTCTTATTGTAAAATCACAAACTTCAATAATAAAAAAAAAAAAGTTTTATAACAAAATTAAATGAACAGAAAAAATGATAACTCTAGTTTGCTCTGGAGATTAAGATGTACAATCTCTTGAAATGATTTCTGTTTGATTCAAACCACCTGGAGGTCTTTGCAGTTCAACGTTTTGTGTTTTATTTTGTTTTATTTCATAATCCCACAGTCACACACAGAACCGAACTCTAAATCAAGTCAAATTCATAACCTAGAGAGCCTCCCGGCGAGCATGTTTAAAATGATGTTGCACTAACTCCTACTATAACACAGCTGAAATACCTTTCAGACATAATTTGATAGCAGATAATATGCGATATTGTGTAAGTGTTCATTTCACCGAATGAACGGCACAGAAAAAAAACAATTTCAGAGTGAGTGGAGAGTACAATCTTGGATAATCACAGGCCTACGTCCCTTTTTGCCAAGTGCCATATTTATCAGCGCATTTTCAATGTTATGTTTGAATGAACATAAGGTAAAATGAAGTGTTATTTATCCCTATTGCATGCTGGGACATCTTGTCTCTGTCTGTCTCCCCACCAGTCCATCATGACGCTGTTTAACAAGCAGTCTGGGAAGACTGGGGAGGAGGCCAAGCTGTCCTTCCTGAAGATCATCTACAAGTGGCCCACCTTCGGATCGGCCTTCTTTGAAGTCAAGGTGAAGAAGTCTGTCTGTCTGTCTGTCTGTCTGTCTCTCTGTTCATCTGTCTGTCTGTCTGGCCGTCTGACAGTGCTTCTCTCTGTCTGTCTCTGTCTGGCCGTCTCTCATTCTCTCTTCGTCTGTCTGTGTCTTTGTTCGTCTGTCTGTCCGTCTGTCTCTCTGGTCATCTGTCTTCTTGCCTGCCTGTCTGTCTGTCTTTTTGTGTATCTGTCTGTCTCTTTGTTCATCTGTCTGTCTGTCTGGCCATCTGACTGTGCTTCTCTCTGTCTGTCTCTGTCTGGCCGTCTCTCATTCTCTCTTCGTCTGTCTGTGTCTTTGTTCATCTGTCTGTCCGTCCGTCTCTCCGTCCATCTGTCTTCTTGCCTGCCTGCCTGCCTGTCTGTCTGTCTGTCTGTCTGTCTCTCTGTTCATCTGTCTGTATGCCTGTGCTTCTCTCTGTCTGTTTCTGTCTGGCCGTCTCTCATTCTCTCTTCGTCTGTCTTGTGTCTTTGTTAATCTGTCTGTCCGTCCGTCTCTCTGTCCGTCTGTCTTCTTCCCTGCCTGCCTGTCTGTCTGTCTGTCTGTCTTTCTGTTTATCTGTCCATCTCTTTGTCTGTCTGTCTGTCTGTCTGTGTTGGTGGTGATTGATGGACGGCTCACATGTTCTCCGCAGCAAACCACCGATCCAAACTACCCAGAGACCATCCTGATAGCCATCAACAAACATGGAGTCAGTCTCATCGATCCAAAGTCTAAGGTGGGTCTGCATTTTTTATACATTATTTATTCATTTTTTATATATGATAGACACAAGCACTAGCCTGGCAAGCCAGACCCACATCAGAAAGATGTAAGGTCTGGCGCAGCTCCATTGGCAGTGTGGGCGGGATAAACGGTTGTCCTTCAAGTTCCCTCTGCATGCAATAGCATAGCGCTACAACCAATCAGAGCAACGAAGAAGGTGACGTAGTCATGGCGACGGCTCTGACTACGTAATTAATCAAAACTCAGAATAAATATTTCTTTTCGAGGAAAGACTTCAGTGCCGTTCTTTGTTATTTTCTCAAATAAAATGTTAACTTCAAGTCTTGAAGAGTCGCGGCCAAAGCCGAGTGGAGAGACAGCCGTTCGCCAGCAGCAGCAGCCATTGTTTACCTCCAACACTGAACCGTCGCAACTCTGTCGTCATGGTAGCCCGGCTTCTGACTCCGCCCCTCACGCTGTGATTGGTCAGACATACTTGGTGTTTCCAGCACCAAAAAGCAGACGGAGCCGTGCTAGACCTACCTAGCTGCCAAATAAATGTGCTGCCGCTAGGGGGTGTCTAGAGTTCTAGGCTACACAAGCACCACTTGTACAGAGAATACACAAGCACACCATTTATATTGAACATACAAGCACATCTTTTTTCTAACAGTGAACCATTCATCCGCTGTTGAATATATACAGTCAAAGACCGGGAGGAGGACATTTCTACACTGACACGTTGTTATTCTTGTATTATTATTATTGTTGAAATAGGACATCTTGACCACCCATCCCTTCACCAAGATCTCCAACTGGAGCAGTGGCAACACGTACTTCCACATCACCATCGGCAACCTGGTCCGCGGCAGCAAGCTGCTGTGCGAAACCTCGCTGGTAAATCTGATCGCATATCATCACATAATCATCATAATCATCATAATCATGGATGTGCAGCATTGTGGTCCCTATGACATTATATTTGACATTATTATACTTTTCCTTTGTACACCGAAAGCTATCCAACGGCAACAAGACGGCTGCAGATGCAGATGCAGAACTGAAATATCATTCAGGCCCGTCGATAAAGAAATATGAAACATATTGCGCTTTACAGTGTTTTAATTAATGAATTATGTTATAATTAGGGTGCGGGA
Source organism: Merluccius polli (assembly GCA_030340625.1). Lineage (NCBI taxonomy): Eukaryota > Metazoa > Chordata > Actinopteri > Gadiformes > Merlucciidae > Merluccius > Merluccius polli. Next base: position 46,338 of record JAOPHQ010005749.1, on the reverse strand, counting down.
CTGACCGCCAGATGACCTTCAGTTCAAACGTCTTTTTTTCTCCCCCCCCACCAGGGCTACAAGATGGATGACCTGCTGACCTCCTACATTAGCCAGATGCTAACAACCATGACCAAACAGCGCAGTTGCCGCGGCAACAGCAAGTAGAATCACGGACTCGGACCCGGGGGGGGGGGGGGGGGGGGGGGGGGGACACACAACCGGTCCGCTCGCCGCTCTGTGGCGTCTCTCCGGTGTCTCTCTCTTTGTCTCCCGCCGGCCTCTCGCCCCGATCCCAATCGTGTTTGCACTGCGGTGGACGCGGCCCATGAACACACACACACACACACACACACACACACACACACACACACACACAGGACACACACACACAGGACACACACACAGGACACGCAGACACGCCTGTTGTGTAAGACAGTGGAAACAACAGAACTGCTTTCTAAGGCCAGACGACATCGACGGCTGTTTCATGTCGTCACGGCCTTATCATTTTTTTTTCTTTCTTGATGGCTGTTTTTTGACTCACCTCTTGCCTTTATTTGAATCCCCCCCCCCCCCCCCCCCTAAGGGACCACACTGAAGAGAACTGCATGCTGGGATGCTTTACGGTGTGTGTGTGTGTTTGCCGCCTCGTTGCTGCCGCCTGGTTCACAGCAGACAGCGTTTTAACGGTTTAAAGAGAGGTCAACATGAGCGGCGTTTGTTGAAGTACCAAAGCTGGGAACCGTCGGCGGCGGTCACCCAATATTTTACTAATAAAGCTTTGAGGATTTTATGATGTACACACAATGTACTGTAGCTGCACAACGTATGGGAACGGTCGGTCTGGCGACTTGCGTTACTGATATTATGCGTCTGCGCCGATTCGGTTGATTTGTGATTTGGTGATTTTTGTTATTAATATAAATGTGAATGACAATATTTATGTCCTTAAAAAAACAAATCAAAAACTTTGTGTTTCGAGATCAGAGGCCGCTTGTGTAGACAACATAGGATGTTAAACTGAATCAGCTCCGTAAAAGCAGGTGAACACAACACTTTAAACGCTAACTGGTTTGGACAGACCAGAGTCTTACTTTGCCTTATAATGTGATTGGGATTATCTCATCAAGGCAAGGATGACCTCATTGGAAACAGAGTGGGTCACATGACCAGCTCACCAGGCGGGTTGAATCTGCTGGACCTGTTTGGATCTGTTTTGTTTTTGTTGTAAAAGTCAAGCTTTTAACATATGTTGGATATGGTCTAATTAATTAATAATGGCAGGTTAAAATGCTATTAATCTGCAAGCATCATGTTTCCTTTCTAAAAGCGTCACTCAGCTTTTTATAAATACCATAATTTCACTTTGCCATAAACACATAGCTCACAATGCTAATGCTAATTCACGTTAACCATTGCACATTTAAACAAAAACAATTCAGATGGTACGAGATGATTATTTAGACCATTTTATTTAGAGATTGTATTTATTTATAGTTGTGTAACTATTAACAAATGGTTATATTTAGTAATATATCATCTTTCTTTAGTCATTATACTCTGTTTCCGTTTTATTTTTCCGTTTAGCTTCTATACTGTCAAAAGAAATCTAGGTTAGGTGTTAAAAACACAAACTTGTGTCTGGGTTGTATGACCAAATCTAAGGCATTGAATAACATTCAGACAAATGTAATTAGTTAAAACGTTTTATTGTATTGTGTTTTACATAAACACATCTCATTCAAGTGGTTCTATGGTGGTAAAGAGATAGGGAGGAAAAGAGATAGAAGAGAGATGATAGAAGAGAGATGGATGGAAGAGAGATGGATAGAAGAGAGATGATAGAAGAGAGATGATAGTTTACAATCAGGTAATGGCTGCAGTGCTCGTGACAAAATAACTCTTGTTTTATACAAAGTGATTCAGTGGTACAAAAAGCAACCAATAAATTCATATTCCACAACTATTCACATTATGTATTGAATTCACATTATGTATTTGACTATTCATGTCAGGTTTAACTCGAGTTAATTAAAATGATATCAAAGATAATTATGTATACATCCTGTAAGCATATCTTATATGCACTGTATTGTCCTCATGTTTTTTACATAGCATATCTACCATTAGTTTTAAAACAGAATTCCTATTAATTATATATACTGTTGAATACAGATTAAGCAGATGCTATGTTTTTACCAATAGATGAATAAACTCAATCTCCTTTTGTTTAACTTCATCATTATCAGTTAAGCAATCGTCCAAAATGGATTTTGTTTCCATGGGGCTTTCTGGAAATAAGTCGACTGAAACTTATCCCAGTGTAATTAAATCATCAGTAATAATATTACGATTCCTCAATTTCAATCAACAATAAAACCTGCAGTTTCACATTATCTGAAGCTTCGATTGTCCTCAGCCTCACCTGTAAGTCACTTTGGATTCAAGACTACGCCCAATAAAGCACTTTGATTGGTCATCCCTCTGAGAAAGCGCTATATAAATGCTATATAAATGTTGGGATCCAACCCAGAAACCTTCAGCTGGGAGTGGGAATGCTAAACACATTTTTCCTCCCGGAAATATCTCCGACCCCACCGGTCAAATGAAAATCCCTAATCTGAGGCGGCTGTGTTGCGTCCAAACCCGACGTCAACGTCGACAGTGTGAGGATGGGCTCCGCCGCCGGGGCGGACGCCGGGACGCTGGGTCCCTCTCTCTGGGCGTGGGGGACGGACATGGACCACACGGTGCTCATCTCTGCTCCGCGGTGAGACCATTTGGTGAGACAATATTGTTTTTAGAGGAAAAAAAGACGTTGAAATGTACCGATACGAGAACTGATGAATTGTAAAGGAATTAGTTTTGGGTTTTAGCCGTTTTGGGGGGAACCTTTAAGGGCTCACCTGTTCTGGATTTGGTGTAGGTGCCTTGCTCCAGGGCAGCTTTAGCGCAGGCCAGACTCCGCTTACGCCACCTTTTAGTGCAAAACAATACAATTATAATAATACGTTAAGGGTTAGGTTGTTATTGGGATCTTCCTTAAGATCCCAATAACAACCTTACAACATTCCTTAAGTTAAACCGCTTGTTTTTTGCATTTGGTCTCTCACCAATGGAAGAAGAAGAGGAGAAGAACCAGCAGGAAGGAAACCACGTCTGTCAGGATCCACATCAGGTTGTACAGCCCTGGAGACTGGAGCGAGAGAGAGAGACACAAAGTGAAAGAGAGAGAGAGAGAGAGAGAGAGACAAAGTGAAAGAGAGAGAGACAGAGAGAGAGAGACAAAGTGAAAGAGAGAGAGAGAGAGAGAGACACACAAAGTGAAAGAGAGAGAGAGAGAGAGGGACAGGGACACAAAGTGAAAGAGAGAGAGAGAGAGAGAGACAGACACAAAGTGAGAGACAGAGGGAGAGAGAGAGAGAGACAGAGAGAGAGAGAGAGAGACAGACAGACAGACAGACAGAGAGACAAAGATGGGGAGAGGGACAGGGACACAAAGTGAAAGAGAGAGAGAGACAGACAGACAGACAGACACACACAAAGTGAGAGACAGAGAGAGAGAGAGAGAGAGAGAGAGAGAGACAGAGAGAGACACACACAGTGAGAGGGACAGAGAGATATGGATAAAACGAGGGTAGAAGAAGATAAGGTTAAAAAAAAAAAAAGAATATGGCCAACGATGGATCGATATGTGTCAAAAGTGTGTTGTCTTTAAAAGCCCCAATTAAGCCAAACCAAGCCTATCTCTCTCCCCTTCGGGTAACTACTAACACACACACACACACGCACGCATTCCCCCACCATGAGAAACAGCGGCGTTCGTAAGGCGCCGAGGAGATGCGGGGCGTTGGTGGTGACCGAGCGCACGCCGGCGCACCAGGCCAGCGAGTAGAGCCACGGCTGGTTGACCACGTAGATGTTAGTGGTGATGTTCGCCGCCGCATACTCCCTGCCCCATACAAAAATGTAATATATGGCCATATATGTACATATATTTTAAATAGCAGGACATATATCTATACATATATTTGACTTATATGAGAATATAATATATGTCTGCAACATATATGAACATTTATGTGTACAAACATGTGAAGAAAATATTTGAGTTCATATGATACCATATATCTGCATATATTACAGTATAGTATTGGTTTCTCGCATATATGAACAATGTTAAGTATAAATATGTGACATACATATTTGAGTTCATCCATATATGATACCATATATCTGCATATATTACAGTATAGTATTGGTTTCTCGCATATATGAACAATGTTAAGTATAAATATGTGACATACATATTTGAGTTCATCCATATATGATACCATATATCTGCATATATTACAGTATAGTATTGGTTTCTCGCATATATGAACAATGTTAAGTATAAATATGTGACATACATATTTGAGTTCATCCATATATGATACCATATATCTGCATATATTACAGTATAGTATTGGTTTCTCGCATATATGAACAATGTTAAGTATAAATATGTGACATACATATTTGAGTTCATCCATATATGATACCATATATCTGCATATATTACAGTATAGTATTGGTTTCTCGCATATATGAACAATGTTAAGTATAAATATGTGACATACATATTTGAGTTCATCCATATATGATACCATATATCTGCATATATTACAGTATAGTATTGGTTTCTCGCATATATGGACAATGTTAAGTATAAATATGTGACATACATATTTGTTTGTATTTAACATTTAAAAAAAAAAAAAAGAAATCGTTTCCTGGTGCGCACCAGGAAACGATTTTTATTTATTTTTTAAATGTACAGCTCCTTATTTTATCTCAGCAGTGCCAAGTAAGCCGGTAAACCGGTAGTGAAGGTTTCATATGTAAAATCGCTGGTGATTTGGGGCGTACCTGATGAGCTCGGTGGACAGGTCCCTGTAGTCCATGTTGACTTTGACGATGCAGTTGCGCCGGAGATCCTCCAGGGGGCGCCGGCCGGACGTCTGCTGCAGCTCCGGGTCCATCCGCTGCACCAGGGCCCGCTGCTCCTGGGGCAGCCACAGGACCTGCAAAGCAACACATCCCTGTGTGTGCGAGAGCCTCTCTTGTGTGGGGATCGACGCGTGTTTATACGTAACATATCTCAACATATCTCCTTTTTATATATCTTTCTTTTTTATCTCTTTTTTTTTTTTTTTTACTGTAGCGAGACCCTTAAAATCTGTAGTGACTCCTGCCATCGGGGAGGAGGTCCGCTTTCCATAGGAGGGCCGAATCAAACAGATATCTGAGATCATTTGTTCCTTTATTAGCCGTTGGGTTTTTAAACAAGCTGTAGGCCTAATAATAAATAATTCATAATTATTAAGCTGTAGGCCTGGCTGCTATTGCACACACACTTTAACAAAGGACTGATGAACTCTTAGTGCTTTATATCTCATCGCAGTTTTATCAGGATGACATCTACTGTATGTTATATGTATTTATTTATTTATTTATTTATCTTTTTAATTTATTATTATTTTTTTTTTAACCACGCCCACCTGCTGGGACCGTATGGACGACTCGTGGATGACCTCCAGCGTGCGCTGGACCCAGCCGTCGCGGTACGGGTGATCCCAGGGGGGCGGGTTGAGGTCAAAGATCACCGGCGTGCCCGGCCGCGCCGCCGCCAGGTCCAGGAGGGTCCGCAGGCTGCACACCGACTGGTTCCGGGCGCGCTCGCGGTCCGCCGCGCCCAGCGACGCCGCCGTGCCGAACGGATCGTCCTACGAAAGAGAGAAAGTAAGAGTTTGGACAACGCGGGTCAGTTTTTGGTAAAAAAAAAAAGGGGGTAGAGGTCCTTCCTAAGTTTGGAAATCTGTGGTGGGTGAAACGTTAGCCTGCTGAGGCGCTGATCCGGTGTGTCCACTGTCTGGGACGCACGCGCGTTTTAATCCGGTGTGTAGTTTCCGAGGTTACAGATTACAGTGACTTTGTGACTTCTTGGGTATTTCGAAAGTACACAACGCTGATTTTTTTGATGCACATCCGGTCGCATTGTCACCCACTTAGTGCGAAGGCCGCTGTGTGAGGACAGCAGAGTCGCCTGGGCTCCTCGTTTATCATCAGTTGTGTACGAATAAATCTTTTGCGTAAACGTTTTAAATTGGCGTACTTAAATGTGCGTACTTTGGGAGAACATTTACACACACACAGGGTCTGACCAATGCGTACGCACAGCAAGCGAATGGGAAGTGAATGGGAAATTCACTAGAAAGAAATTGCAAACATGACCTGTGTTGTCTGGCATTGTTAGAGGATGTGGTGGGGGGTCTGGTCTAGTGTTGTTGGAGGATGTGGTGGGGGGTCTGGTCTAGTGTTGTTGGAGGATGTGGTGGGGGGTCTGGTCTAGTGTTGGTGGAGGATGTGGTGGGGGGTCTGGTCTACCATTGTTAGAGGGTCTGGTCTAGCGTTGTTAGAGGATGTGGTGGGGGGTCTGGTCTAGTGTTGGTGGAGGATGTGGTGGGGGCTGGTTTAGTGTTGTTAGAGGACTTAGTGGGGGCTGGTCTAGCGTTGTTAGAGGGTCTGGTCTAGCGTTGTTAGAGGACTTGGTGGGGGCTGGTCTAGCGTTGTTGGAGGACTTAGTGGGGGCTGGTCTAGCGTTGTTGGAGGAAGTGGTGGGGGCTGGTCTAGCGTTGTTGGAGGATGTGATGGGGTCTGGTCTAGTGTTGTTAGAGGACTTAGTGGGGGCTGGTCTAGTGTTGTTAGAGGATGTGGTGGGGGCTGATCTAGTGTTGTTAGAGGACTTAGTGGGGGCTGGTCTAGTGTTGGTGGAGGATGTGATGGGGGCTGGTCTAGTGTTGTTAGAGGACTTAGTGGGGGCCGGTCTAGCGTTTTTAGAGGATGTGGTGGGGGCTGGTCTAGCGTTGTTGGAGGATGTGATGGGGGCTGGTCTAGTGTTGCTGGAGGATGTGATGGGGGGCTGGTCTATCATTGTTAGAGGAAGTGGTGGGGTCTGGTCTAGCGTTGTTAGAGGACTTAGTGGGGGCTGGTCTAGCGTTATAACAGGATGTGGTGGGGGCTGGTCTAGCATTGGAGGATGTGATGGGGGCTGGACTAGCGTTATAACAGGATGTGGTGGGGGCTGAAGGCTGCAGAAGAAGAAGTAAGCATGTTTTCAGACAACGCCCCAACTTATTGGCGGTGTCCAAGTCCTCTCCAGCCTCAGGTTTTTGGCTCCTGACTCGTCTCAGAGAGAGTCAGGAGATACAGGAGGAGTTTCCCGGCACCCGCTAACCTGTTTAATGGCTGGCGGCAGTCCTTGCCGGTATTATCGCTTTACAGTACATTACATTTATTTGAATGCACCCACTCCCATGCCACATTATTAGTTTTAGAAGAGAGCACCGCTCTGACGATAAATGAGGCCTGGACTCTGCATAGCCTCCCTCCTCTACACCAGAACGGAGAGCTAAACCGAGCAATTATGGAAACGTGTTCTAGTGTCATCCTCGCTGCACCAACAGTGATTATATTTTTGTTTTACTTTCTACCGACAAATGTACTTATTGTAAGTCGCTTTGGATAAAAGCGTCCGCTACATGCCCTCAATGCAAATGAAAATGTAAATGTAAAGCGTTCAGCATGACGACATTTCTTTACACCAGAGAACTGCTATATTAGTCTCCAACACAACTCTCCCCTCCACCGCCTCAAAGTCTATTTTCGGTTGCGCATTTTTAAACATTGTTAGACTCCATAACATTAAACAGTCGTGCTGCCGACGTTTCATTGGCCGCCCCCAAAGAGGCCGGGGGGGGGGGGTGTGGGTGGGTGACTGACTGAGAGAAACCAGGCTCCGGCGTTGAGTGTCTCCAGTTCGCTCCAGGAGAACAGGGCGGCCGCGACGCACGCGCGGTCGGGGAACACCTCCCGGACGTTGGTGGTCCGCAGCAGCGTGGGGTCGTGCATGAGGAACGGCACGCCGTCGACGCTGCGGTGAGGAGCGAGAAAAACGAACGCCGTGAAGCCACAAGCCACCATAGCCAAAATACTGAATCCTGAATCTTATTAAAACATCAGTGATGAGTGTAACAGCAGGTGAATAGATAGCACACACACACACACACACACAGCTGACACAAAAGACAACGACCTTACAGTTGAGGTTTAATTGTTCTCAAACTATTTAGTGATGAGTTTTTGTGCAAATTTGGTTTAACACCGAGGGGATAAAGGGAGCTTGAGCAAGTTTCCTAACCCCTACCTGCTCCTTTTATGGCATCTAAAAATCACAGAACTGAATCCGAATCCCCTCCACCAGCGCAGGCTGACCTTATGGTGACGTCTGTCTCCAGACCCAGGTCTCCAAGGTCCGCCTCCAACGCCTTCTCGAAGGACATGGCTGTGTTTTCCGGAGCCAGCTGCGGTGGTCATGTGGGAAAAAATGGAAAGCAAAGGCTGAACATATTCTATACGCACACATATAGTGTCTCTTCTGCACAAACTCATACTCATGCATACACGCATACATGAATACCATATATGCCGTACGCCACGCAATGCCATACTCTGAGGTCAAATGATGGTTGTTGCGCGGGAAAAAAAACGTTGTCTCAAGTTTCATCTATCACTGACTAAACGAACGGCCTGGATAGTGTAAAAGTTCCCTCGTGATGAAAGTCGAAGTAGTAAATGGTTGCAAAACGGCAAATATGTTCTGATTGGACGTGAGAGTTCGCCTGCCACAGCATCGGGAAGGAATATTAAGAAGTCATTCGTCTCCTCACCTTGCAAAGAGCAAGAGGCTAGAAACACATATCACACAGAGCTACTTGTATAATGTGCCGCTTTTTTAATACATCATCCGGCAAGGATTTGCAGAAACAGCAGATCTGAATATAAGAATCATAACTCTGCTTTCGTGTGTGTGTGTGTGTGTGTGTGTGTGTGCCGCCCCCCCCCCCCCCCCCCTTTCCCACCAGGGTTGGACAGCTCACCATGGGCATGCCTCTGTGGCCGATGAGGCCCGGAGCGGAGCCCAGGGTGCCCTCCTCCATGATGCAGGGGGAGTACATCCCCAGGGGAGACAGGTACAGCACAGCCAGGACCCCCAGGTACACAGCCAGCACCAGGCCTCGCCTGACTGGAGCGGACACACACACACACACACACACACACACACATTCAAAATAGATTAGATCAAAATAATTTCTTGGAGGATGCTTCTTGATAGCAAAGTATTTGATTTAATAACGCATGATCATCGGAAGACACAAGGGAGCTTTCTCTTTCTCTCGTCTGACTGGAGCAGGCAGACACACACACACACACAGATTCAAAATAGATTAGATCACAATTATTTCTTGGAGGATACTCCTTGATAGCAAAGTAATTGATTTAATAAAGCATGATCATGGGAAGACACATGGGAGCATTCTCTATGCGCAAGGAGAATATATACAAAGGCCTTTACTAGTAGCCAAGTAAACAAGCGTATATAATTTGTATATCATTTGATATTATTAAAATTAATCTTTCCATGACAAAAACCTTTCACTCTTTTGTGTTTTGTTCACTCTAAACAAGGGATCCATTGAGGCCATCCATTGTGTGGCGTTACACATTTTTGCATAGAGACAACGTGAAGCTGTTGGCGCCGCGTCTCACCTCTGCTGTGCATGCGGAAGAAATGCAAAGCGACCGGCCAGCCCAGCGCCGTCGCCAGCAGCACGCCGCCCAGGTGCAGATACGGCGCAGTCACCTGTTCAGGTATCGGTAGGGGGAGACGCAGATCCACAATTCAGGAAGGAAAGAGAGAATTTCAGGCGTATTCAGGTATATTCACAACAACTGCACAGGGGACTATCAGGTAGCAATCATTGGTGTATGGCAATAAACGTATTGATTGATTGATTGATTGATTGATTGATTGATTGATTGATTGATTGATTGATTGATTGGCCTCCTTGTGGAATATAAAAGGCCGGTTTGGAGTAACCTATGGAAGATGCTCCGGATGCTTTAGCATGATCAAGTTGAGCCACGAGTAAAATAAAATAAACCAGTCTAACACAGGTACCCCTGGGCGAATGTGTGTGTGTGTGCATGTGTGTGTGTGTGTGTGTGTGTTAGGGTGTTGGGTCACCTGGAAGGAGAGCACCAGTGTCTTCCACTCATCAGCCCACATTTTGGACACCACGGCGGTGGCAGCCACAGAGAACACCAGGCTCACCGCAATCCCAATCTGCAGGGCGGAGACGAGCGTCAACATGTGATTCGATCGGACGGAGTAGAATAATTGCAGCCCATGCACATATGTCATGTCTGATTGTAATGTCGCTATTTTAGAGAGTCACATTTTTGTTTTTGGCTTAAAGGTAGAACGGGGAGCGATAGTTTGAGTGTCGTCTGTTACGTATAACTATTAGTGAGCGAAATGCTCTGTGAGAATATGTCCTAGTCGCCTTCCTCTGTATGAGACTATTTAGAATTTAGACCTAATTTCTGACCAATCAGGGCATCTCTTCCCTGATTGGTTCGGGGGAATCACCTTGCCTGTCGATCGCAGGTGTGTGAACTTCTCGATGGCAGAGAAAGGAAGGAAGGGAGGGAGGGAGGGAGGGAGGGGGCATTTCTTTGAATTGCTTCAAAGCCTTGCTCTCCTCCGCTCTGCGGTGTGAGCGCTCGTGACGGTCGTGAAGGGGTTACAAGGTGACAAGGACACACTGTACTCCACAGGAGCAGGTGTGAGGGGGCGTGGTCAAACGTTGTCAAGACCCACGTCACACTCGCTCCGGCCAGGGTGCCCAGCCAATAGAAAACCACCGCTCTGCTGGAAGTGGTTTTAGCTGGAAGTAGCAGACTTGTTGTATTTTACAGAGAATTTCCCCCGCTTAACAAAATAACACCAAACAGGAAGGACAGGAAGTGATTTCCGGGTTTACTTACCATTTAGTTTTAAAGTAATAATCTCATATCTAAATATCTGTTAAGCCCCCCCCCCCCCATAGAGTGAAACATTTTGAAACACAGGGAGATGTTGAGTGAGACAGTGAGTCTCCTACTCAGACATGCAGGTTACCTTGTGACTCCAGTGTAAGTAAAGCTTCTGGCCCTCAGATAGCAAACACACAGCGAGTAGCTGTGAGGATATGACGACACACACACACACACACACAGATTGACAGAAGCACAAAATACTTATTTACAAGCCGAATCCAAAATGAATGGATGATAATCGAGTATTTCATCTTATTTGTGCTCAGCATTGAGCGGCGTTCCTGGATCACATGCTTTCTCCTCGCTGTGGGACTAATAAAAGGATTATCTTATCTTTTCTTGTACATATTTTCACATGACCTGATGTGAACTCTGCATCCCATAGAACATGTTCGCCCCCGGCGCTAGCACACGCTTTTATTTTGAAATGTACGTTGTGAAATATAAAATATTTTTCCGACTTGTTTACCGCGAGCACGGCCACGTAGGCGAAGCTGGACGCGGCGATGGCCAGCAGCACCACGGACCACGGGAACCAGAAGCCCAGGCTGCTAAAGGTTTTCCTACACACACACACACACACATACACACACATATACACACACACACACACACACACACACATACATATACACACACACACACACACACACACACGACAAACTTGAAGATCACTATACAGAATATGAATACAAATTAGATGCTCGCTCCTTCACTCATTAAAGATGCGATACTGTGAGTGTGTGTGTGTGTGTGTGTGTGTGTGTGTGTGTGTGTGTGTGTGTCCATACCAATTTACAGAAACAAATGCATAACACACCTTTTACTATTTTATTATGCATTAGCTGAATGTTTGCCAAAATAATTGTAATAATGTATTAGTGTGTGTAATAATGTGTGTGTGTGTGTGTGTGTGTATGTATGTATATATATATATATATATATATATATATATATATATATATATATATATATATATATATATATATACATACTCTTATAAAAGTAATTAGCATACTTTTAGTGTCATGACATTGCGTTAAAGCCACTAAGCCTCAACAGGTTAAGGTGTGAGTGGGAATTGAACCTGCACCCACCAGTCAAAGTCATTGTAGTCGTTGCTGGCCTGGCTCCAGAAGTACAGGAAGACCAGAGTCAAGCAGAGGGCGCTGAGGAGCAGAGCCAGGCTGGCGCCCTCCCGCTGGGATGGGGATCAATAACACATTACATTATTATATTACATCATTATATTACATGATCAGCTGCAGGCTCTGCAGATGACGACACATGACGTCATGGGGGAGAGGGTCTCTGGACCCCCCCCCCACACACACACACACACACACCGGGTCTCTGGTCTGGACCCCCCACCACCGCCGGGTCCAGCCTACCTTGTTGCAGCAGCAGGCCCCCCCAGGCTGGGGGATCCCCCGGTACCACTGGCAGCCGTACAGACCCCGCAGGCAGAGGACCATCCCGCCGACCGCCATCCCGGCAAGTACTAACGCCTGTTACCCACGGCCGGCCCGTGGCATAGGCGGTATAGGCAAATGCTAAGGGCGCCGCACATCCAGGGGGCGCCGTGAGGCACCCTTGGGCGCCCGTAGGTCCGACGGCCCCGACAATCGCGCACTACCACCCCCCCCCCCCCCCCCCGTTGACAATTGCGCACTAACCCCCCCCCCCCCCGTTGACAATCGCGCACTACCACGCTCCCCCCCCATTGACAACACCCTTTGACAATTGCGCACTAACCCCCCCCCCCGTTGACAATCGCGCACTACCACCCCCCCGTTGACAATCGCGCACTACCACCCCCCCCGTTGACAATCGCGCACTACCACCCCCCCCCCCCCCCCCGTTGACAATCCCGCACTAACCCCCCCCCCCCCGTTGACAATCGCGCACTACCACCCCCCCCCCGGTCGACAAACTTGCCTAGGGCGCCAACTTAGCTAGAGCCGGCGTTGCTGTTACCCACTGCATGCGTCCGTCAACGCATCCCGTTAACGGCTGCGGCCTGCGGGAAGCATGACGTCAAGCCCCGCCCAGAAAGGTCCAGCCACGCCCACATCCGGATTGGAAGGTCCAGCCCCGCCCACCTCCAGTACCTTTTTTTAAAATCGTGCTTCATTTAGGACGAAACTTGCTGCATTTAAGAGACCTGCGAACTGTTTATTTTTAACGTACATAAATGTTGTCATCTATAAAACGAAATTAAAAAAATATAATTAGGTCAGCCAAAAAAAGACAAATGCGTTTATATTTTGTAATAGCCTATACATAGCAGGCATACATCATTATTTGCCTCCACTTGGATAATTTTGCATCTTCGTGGTATGAATTGGCAACACTGGGCGAGTTGAATTTAACTTTTTGAAACAAATCTCCCACAGCATTTACATGCCTATACTGCATTATCTATCAACAGTATCTGTTTGTATTAGGCAATAAGGCAAATCAATAAACACTAGGCCTTTATAGCAGTGGGCCCTATAGGACTTTATAGCAGCGGCCTATTTGATGTATAATATGATTTTTGCTATTCAGAAATATCGCAATGGTGCACTTCAACAAAAGAATATCTTTCAGGTGAATCTCCATCAAGAAGTTGTATTTTATACTGTGAATATACAGTATGGTTAACAAATGTTGTTCATAACCTAAAGCCAATGTAGGCTATATTAACATATGCAATATATGTTACCACAATCTGTATGAGGTAGTTATGGAAATGAAGGACACATGAATAATAATAACACTCACTGTCTCCCCTGTGTTCATGTGAATACTATCACTACTCCTATAATGACGTCATGGGGAGAGAACTTCCACTCAGCCTTTGAGAGGGCAAACCATGAGGAATACCTATTTAGTGGGTAGTTTAGTTGATTTAAGATACTAAAATGCATCTTATCCATTAAAATATATTTTATTGTAGCACAACAGGGACTACAAGAGACTTTTTTTTTTACTAACATAGGGTAAAAGTCTTCAGCTGCCGTCATAACCTTCAGCTCTTCAGCTATGACAAACGTGGGAGACACACCATGAACGGTTTAAGAAAAGTCATTTATTGAATAAACCGTTGGTGTGCACGTGACCCTATGGCCCATTCATTATCGGATGATACAGAATTACATGTCTTTGAGTCGTTGTGAAATTACAGCAACAGGTGTCCGCCAAAGGGACATCTGGGTCCTCTGTGATGAAATGGGTGGCGTGCTGCTGAGACAATTATATCAAAAGACAAAGATCATTAGATGCTAATTCATGCACAAAATAAGTTAATTCTATCGACATTTTTGTTAGCAATAAAGTAAAGCATAATGTACCACGCTTATGTAGGAATTGTGCTAGTTAAGCTTTAAAAAAAACGATATGGAATGGATAGGAATCCACGGCAGCCGATTCAGATTATAAAATCACCCTAAAGTCCTCCTCCTCCTCCTCAGGGGGAGAGGGGCGGGACTTCCAGAGAGAGGGACGGATATCCGTTTCTGTTACATGGATATTGTTGTTGTGTTTTGTCATATTTCATAGTCCATATTTGTTGTTGTTGATGTTGTTGTTTTTTGTTGTTATTTTTCTGCTCGCTCTGGGGACTTTAAACTGGCGTACGCAGCTTATTGGAAGGGATGTACCGGAAATTGCGTAGCGGTGGACCGGGATAACGCTGCAGTTCGGGATCCTCTCCGCGTAGGAGACACTAGATGATACACGCGGCGGCTACTCCCCCAACTTGTTGTTTTCCTCCCCCAACTCGTTGTTTTTCTCCCCGAAGTTAGACATCCAGGGGCAATTGCTCTGTCAGTTAGCATTGCGTTAGCTGCGCTGCGGTTTAAAACCGTACTCCGTAAACCGGAGGTTTTGGAGTTTAACTCGCAGCTGCGCACGAAGTTAAACCTGATTGCTGTGTACTGACCGACACAGGATCAGCTGATTCGTAGTAAAACTCGTGTTAAACCGGAAGTACTCTGATTTCCCGTTATACTCCAGCAGATGCAGTCTTAACTTAATGTTGGATGCATTTTGTGCTATAATTACCAACAAAAAGTTAATGGGAATGTAAAGTGAACTATAATATAATAAAACGCAAATAATGTTAAATATATTATGAAATAGTCTAGCCTACTTTTTGTGGAAATCTGAGTCTGGAATCTGAATCTGCCCTCACCTACGTCAATCAATCGATTACTTCTCCCCCCCCTCAACAATCGCGCCGTACCAGGGGGGCGCCCCCGATCGCGCAGCACCCCCCCCCCCCACACACACACACACACACACACACACACACCCCGTCAACAACCGCGCACCACGTAACGCCAAAATTGTTGCTGCATACCCCCCTGACACTGGGTAGTTGCACCCCTGGAGAGGGTAGTTAGGATGAACATGTCTCGGATAGAGAACTATAACGAGGAGCAGAAGTTATATTTATTGTACTGCATTCGAGGTGTTGTGGATACGGTGGAAGAGGAAAGACACCACCACCACGCTCCGAAGAAAGTCTGTTTGGGATGATCTCTCGCATGTAACAGTAGCCTAGATCTTCCAGCAGAAGACCGAGCAGCGGCACATTTAAAGAATTTATGGAAGCGCTTGAAAGTTGAAGCGCGTAATGCTATTGCTGAGCGGACGCACGACCGAGACCTGAGCCCCGCGAGCCGTGAAATATCACTGCTCATTCCATATCGACTATGTCCAATATTGTTATTGTACTGAAGGCCTATCTGGCGTAATAAGTGTAAATGTATCATACATTATTATTAATACTACTAATAATAATTAATAAAACTAATTCTGTGTGTGTCGGTTATAATGGAGCGTTGTTTCATCCTGCAAACTGGTTTAGTCTCCTCTAAAACCATGTCCGTTTGGAGACTAGACTAACACGCACAAAATACGCCTCTAGTGTCTGATGTGAATTTCTCTGAAGACACAGCAATTGAGATCAAGGTAAAACGCAGCTGCAGGTTAAACCACAGTACATACGACACAGCAATGGAGCTTAAGACGTCACGTGACTTCTTGCGTCACTGACGAGTTTAAAACCGTGTTAAACTCTAAAAAGTGGCTAACGTAGCGGCAGAGCAATTGCCCCCCAGTGTTTACATCCTTTATTAAGGACTAAACTAACGCATTCACTAACCTTAGCCCTACTAATGAAATGAAAAACGGGGACCTTTGTAGTTTGGCTCTCCCGCTATATCTGATGTTAATATTAATGAAATGAAAAAAAGGGGACATACGTTTTGCCTGTTCTTATCATGGTAAATGTAGTCAAATATCATCATATCAGAATATATTATCAATAATACATTCTGATGGATCACAGATGACAACATGCCTCTGATGAACACAATCACAAAAACACATCTGTCAAGCGTAGTTTTAGTACAAATAATTCAAATACAAATAAAATCTACATTAAATATAATTGATTCTGACCAAATTAAGTGAGACGAGGCACCAATAATGAAATTATGATATTAACCATAGGCCTAGTCAACAACAAAACCAAATAATCACATTTAGTACTGATACAGACACCTTCATCCACAACGAAGTGAGGCTGAGGGAAATCAAACCACAATCAATCAATTATACCTCAATTACATTACATTTATACCTTAATGACATTTATCCCGTAATGACATTAATCCTCTACAACGTTGTTGGGGGGGGGGGGGTTAACATTTTATTGAGGGTTAAAAAACGTTTAATGAACAGAGATTTTATTATAATTATTTTAAAAAATATTAAATATTAAACACATTTTGCACCAACTTTCAAGGTGTTTCCAGGGTTTCAAGGTGCGGCGGACCCACGGCGCCCCCTGGCGGCCGGCAGGCGCCGCTGCACCTCCGCCGACGCGCCG
Source organism: Merluccius polli (assembly GCA_030340625.1). Taxonomy (NCBI): domain Eukaryota; kingdom Metazoa; phylum Chordata; class Actinopteri; order Gadiformes; family Merlucciidae; genus Merluccius; species Merluccius polli. Next base: position 29,492 of record JAOPHQ010005749.1, on the reverse strand, counting down.
ATAGAGGGCAGCGTCTCCTCCTCTCCTCCCTCACCCCTCTTCCCCCCTGGAGGAGGGAGGAGAGGAGGGAGGGGACGAGGGAGGAGGGAGGAGCTCCTCACGGGTGGGAAACAGAGGAGAGGAAGCAGACGAGGGTGGCCCAGCTCTCCGTGTTTACCAAGCTATGGAGCCGAAGTGGTTAGCGGCCATCTGGAATGGCGTCCTGCTCGGCGGACTGACGCTGCTGGTGGCGCTGGGTGAGTAGTGGACCCGTCCGGTCCGGGTCCGGGTCCGGGTCCGGTCCAGTCCGGTCCGGCATCTTGTTTCGTAAGATGTCCCCTCGCTGTCGGGAGAGCCAGGCGGCGTCCACGTTACCCTGCTTGCTCGTTACTCTCCACGTTACCTTGCTCGTTACTCTGCTCCGCTGGTCGATACCAGCCTGATCAGCGGCTGGCGATAAACTCGCGTCAACCTCCTCCCCTCCCCCCCCCACGAGGCGTCGTGGCCGCACAACCGACGTGTGCGTGTGCGTGCGTGCGCGTGTGTGTTAGCTAACGGCTAACGCTAGCCGTACGTAGCCTTAAGCAACCAAAACAAAAGGCAGGGTGGCGCCCCCCCCCCCCCTGCAGGGTGGTGCCTGTACCCCCCCCTTGCAGGTACAAGGTCACGTGGACAACATGGCGTCCACGGTCCAGTTTTTTAATCACCAATGCATCATCATCATCCTCATCATCATCATCATCATCATCATGTATGACCAGTGAGCCCTGATGTCATGCAGACCCCCGGTGGGAGTAAGCAGCTATCCCTGCTGGGGGGGAGGGGGGAGGGTGAGGGGGGGTGAGAGGGTGAGGGTGAGGGGGGGGGTCATGTGCAGTGTGTGTGTGTGTGTGTGTGTGTGCGCTGAGGACACACTAAAGGGTTAAGGGCGCTGACGGATTTGACCCCCCCCACCCTCCTCCCCCCTTCCTCCCCCCCTTCCCCCCCCTCCCCCCCCTCCCCCCCCAGTGTTTTGAACCAACAGGATGTTCAGTGGATAGGATCAGCGCTGGGCTGGGCCGCCGCCGCCATCTGTCTGTCTGTCTGTCTGTCTGTCTGTCTGTCTGTCTGTCTGTCTGTCAGACTGTCTGTCTGTCTGTGTGTCTGTCTGTCTGTCTGTCTGTCAGACTGACAGGTCCCCCCCTGCAGACAGCGCCGGTGTCTGTCCGTCGGGTTCTTGTTTGGGTTGAGACGGGGGGGTCCAGACCAGACCAGACCAGACCAGACCGGACCGGCTCTCCATTGTCATGGCTGCATGGATGTGAATGCGTCGCTTTGCTTCCTGTGGCGTTGCGTTGCGTTATTACCAAATTATTATTATTATTATTATAGCACTTTGCAGGCGAAATTATAGGGCGCCATTTATACAATTTGGTTTACTTTCACTTTAATTGGCTGATTCAAAGTGATCACAAAATTGGTATTTGGATACAGAAGTGTGTGTGTGTGTGTGTGTCTGTATGTGTGTGTGTGTGTGTGTTTGGGTTTAATTATCGTGCGTGCGGTGGAGTGATGCTCGCGTCGGTCGGGGCGTTTCCCGGCATTACAGCAGCGAAGTCACCGGGTGTGACCGGGCGCCGCGTCCCCCGGTGACCCGGGCCGCGGGTGGAAACCGGTTTTTGGACGAGTCTGTGAACAGCCTATCGCGTCTCCTCCTCCTCCTCCTCGCGGCGCCGCCATCGAACGGTTCAGCGGGGGAACGGCGGTATATCCGAAGCGGTGCAAGATGGCGGTGCTGCTGGTGGAGGAAGTGGTCTGCTACCAGGAAGGACCAGAAGCGGCCAAAACGTGACGCCTCGCCGTTCGAGAGTAGGGTGGGCCGAAACCAGTAGTGCAACATGTGAAGGTTGATGAAATACCTTCTAACACAGTCAGGGATACGTTGTCATGGCGACTCCGTTACTGCCACTACCGAGGAACGCTTTTAATGCAAGTTTCCACTTGCAGGGAACGGATCTTGTAAACATCTCCGTCTGCGTCCAACTGTCAAATCAGAAGTGAGGAAAGAGTTGGGATGGGTGGGAGGGAGGGAGGGGAGGGGGGGGGGGGGGGAGGGAGGGAGGGGGGGAGGTGCGTGTGACTATTTCCCCCTTTGGAGCCATCCCAGGTATTTCTTTGGGTTTTTGTTTTTGTTGTTTTTCGCCGTGCGAGGATACGAAGCGGCGACGCGTGACTGACTCTGAGTCACCGATGCGAGACGGGGAAAAAAACCGTCTGGGTCGTTTTTCGTTGCTTAATAAGATATGACAAACGTTTTAAAAGTCTGTCTGAAACTTTAAGTAAAACCGAGCGAGAGACTGCGTTTGTCAAGGACAGACGGACACACCTGCTGCACGCGGTCCAGTCTGTCCAGTCTGTGGATGAATAGGACAGTGTGATTTAAAAAAAAAAACCTTTGACAGCAGCTGTCCTATTCAGCCATTCACACCGCATTCACCTCCACAGCCTCTATCGGCGTCCATTACTATCGTTACCCAATGTCTCCACATTCTCAGTGTTTCTTTTTTTTTTGTTTTTTTTTCACCAGCTGCTATGAAAAGTGTTGCGCAATAATTGAACACATTCACATTCAGCCTCGGTAGTTTTCAAGTTGTCTCCGTTTCTTCCCGCTCCATTTTTTTTTTTTTTTTTTTTTTTTTACGTCAGTGGGGCACTGACAGACTGAACCGTCGCTGTTAAAAACAACAACAACATGATAAGACCAGATCCAGAACCGGGTTTAAACGTAGGCTAGGACTATGTTTACATGGCCACCAAAGTATGACATTTACATTTAGGGCATTTAAGCAGACGCTTGTGTCCAAAGCGACTTATTATAAGGACATTTGTTAGAAGAAAGTGGAACACTAAACCGCTGTCAGTAGAGTAAGGATTTCACAAGAATGAGTTTCAAGCACAAATAATTGCTAAGTTAACCGATTGCTCGAATACAAAAGAGATAAGTGCGAAAAATACCAAGCGCAGAATATCAAAGTAAGAGCCAGGACATACAGACAGAGAATGATTGCAAAGTGGGTTTTTTGTTTTGTTTTTTATTAGTGGGAGGCAAGAGGTAGTAGACGAAGGATGCTAAGCCAGGTCCAGGTGAGCTCTGAACAGGTGGGTCTTCTTGAGTCTCTTGTGGAAGCAGGTGGTCTCTGACTCTGCGGTCCTCACGTCAGCAGGGAGTTGTGACTCGGCTGTGCGACTTTCGCTCGCTCTCAGGGATGGCGGTACCAGCCGGCCGGCCGAGGTAGTTGCTAGGGCTTTGGAGGTAGTTTGGGGCGGGTCCGTTGACGGCCTTGTAGGTCGGTATCGTCGTCTTGAATTTGATGCGAGCCGCTACAGGGAGACAGTGGAGGTCGCGGAAGAGAGGGGTCACGTGGGACGACTTCGGCAGGTTGAACACGAGTCGCGCTGCCGCGGCCTGGATGCGCTGCGGAGGCTTGATGGCGGAGGCAGGGAGTCCAGCCAGGAGCGAGTTGCAGTAGGCGAGTAGGCGGGATGATGGACGAGCGCTTGGACCAAGAGCTGCGCTGCTTCCCTCGTGAGGAACGGTCGGATCCGGCGGATGTTGTAGAGAGCAAAATCTGCAGGATCGGGTCACTGCGGTGATGTTTAGCTGTGCAGCGCAGTTGGTCACCATCCAGTATGACGCCGAGGTTCCTCGCAGTTGGGGGAGGACCCACCACCGCATCCTCAACAGTGACCAGTAGGTCCATGTGGCGGCTGTCCTTCCCCGGCAAGAAGAGGAGCTCGGTCTTGTTGAGGTTGAGCTTCAGGTGGTGCACAGATGTCCAGGTGCTGATGTCTGCCAGACCATCTGAGATGCGAGTTGCAATCAGGCTGTCAGAGGAGGAGGAAAGAGAGGAATAGTCGAGTGATATGCGAAACCATGCAAAGTGATTACAGAGCCTAAAGATCTCATGTATAGGGAAAACAGAAGCGGCCCTAATACTGAGCCTTGAGGGACGCCGGTGTCAACGGAGCAGGATTTCGGACGAGGAGCCGTTCCGCGTGACCCGGTAGGTACTGTTCGTCAGGTAGGATGTGAACCAGGATAGCGCAGAGTCGGCGATGCCGAGTTCTGCGAGGGTGGAGAGGAGGATCTGGCGGTTCAACGGTGCCGAGCGCCGCAGGCGGGTCGAGGAGAATGAGGACCGATGAGAGGGACGAGGCTCTGGCGTCGCGGCGAGGAGGGCCGTCTCAGTGGCGTGTGCAGTCTTGAAACCTGACTGATGAGGATCAAGCAGGTTGTTATGCGAGAGATAGGAGGACGAGAGGAGAGATACCGGTCTGTAGTTCTGGATGTCAACAATGTCGAGGGGAGGTTTCTTGAGGAGCGGCTTGACTCTAGCAGTCTTGAAGGATGCTGGAATATAAGCCTGAAGTGAGAACAGTTGATGAGGGAGGTGAGGAACGGCAGGATGGCTCGGAAAAGGGAGGAAGGGATGGGGGTCAAGGGGGGGCAGGGAGTGGCATGGTGAGACATTACAAGTGTGTGCACATCTTCAGGGGAGAGAGGGGGTCAAAGTGGGTGAGGCGGGACAGAGGTGGGAGCGGTGGTAGGGAGGATAGTGGAAGGGGTGAAAGAGGAACCTTCTTAGTAAAGTAGGTGACAGTCATCAGCTGTGAGGGAGGAAGGGGGAGGCGGGGTGAGGAGAGGAGAGAACATGGAAAACAGTTTCCTAGGGTTGGAGGCAGAGGAGTTGATCTTTGTGCGGGAGAAGGTGGATTTGGCTGCTGACACGGTAGAGGATGAAGAACAGACGAAGCGTGAGTAGAGGGGGAGAGAGTTACGACGGGAGGTGACACTATGAGGAGTAGGGGGCGGGGGGGAGGAAGGTGGAGGACTTCAAGGGGAGAGAGAAGGCAACCAAAGTGATGGTCAGACACAGGGAGCTGGATAACAGAGAGGGCCGAGGTACAGCGGGACCTTGTGAAGACGAGGTCCAGTTGGTTCCCAGCCCAGCCCTAGTGGGTAGGAGGGGATAGGGAGTGTGTTGGGGTCGAATGTGGTGAAAAAGTGAGTTAAATCGGATGAGTGCAACTTCTCTGGCTGGATGGTAAAGTCACCCAGAGTGCCGTCTTCGGGAAAGCAGCTGTGGAGTTCAAACGCAGATCTGGTCAAGTGGTCCTAGGGGGGTGGACCTGGTAGGACCACTTCGGCGAGATGAGGAGTCCCGCCCCCCATCCTCGTCCCCATCCATGGTCTAGGGGTGTGTGAAAACGAGTAGGCGGTGGAGAGGGCAGCCGGGGTGGCCGTGGTTTTCAGGGGTGATCCAAGGTACACACTGAAGTTATGCTAGCTATTGGAATTACTCTCAACAGAAATGCTGTAACACAAGTTCTGGTTAATTCTGTACTCGCCAGCAGCAAGGTTACATGCAGCTCCTCCTTCTTCACAAACAAAATGCAACCTTTCTGTGGGACACAACGACCCCCAGTTTGAGGCCTGCAACCTATCTGAGGTCTTTACAAGACCTCAGATAGGTTTTAGAAATACGAATCTCCTAATTATCGTACGGGAAACCTGCAATTGCCTTAAACACCTTTCTTCTTCTTCTTCTTCTTCTTCTTCTTCTTCTTCTTCTTCTTCTTCTTCTTCTTCTTCTTCTTCTTCTTCTGCCCTTTTTGTCGTCCTCGTTCCTCGCGGTTCCTCAGGTACGCGGCCCACGCTGGCCGTGGACATCCACGCGCCCGCCGAGGTGGTGGTGGAGAACGGTACGACGGGCGTCCTCAAGTGTTTCTTCAAGTCCAAGGAGGTGGTGAGCAGCAGCGCCACGGTGCAGTGGAACATCCGCCAGGTGGGGTCCGACGAGACGCCGACGGTAAGCAGCGCCCGCCGGCCCGCCTGTGTTGAAGTTGAAGGAGCGGTGAACCCAAAACCCGAAACCCGCTTTTAATGTGTTATCATCACACGGCCTTGTTTAATACTGGTTTCTGATTGGTCGATAACGGCATTCTACAGTCTGCGGTGTTTCTGAATAGCAGACCGTTGCTATGGACGCTATTTCCATTTCCGTTCTTTATTTATTAGCAGGAAGCAATAAAATCATTTTTAAATCAATACAAAACATTTGATGTTGTTATATTATGTGTCAAATTATTGATGATTTCTTAAGTAGTTTCGCATTAATGATCGTCTCCCTGTACATTATCCTTTACTTCCTCATCCTCCTCAACATGGTAATCTATGACATTTGTCGCTGTTACTAGAATAAGACATTTAGACAAACGGGTTATAAACCATATATATATTTTTGATGCTACTGCCAATGAAGTGTACTATCGTGAGAGATGGTGTCATATTTCTATGAAAGACATTTTTATTTATATACACACATACACGCACACAATGGCTTTTTATATTTCCTATGTTGAATTCAGTTTCATAGTTTCATAGCTAAATTAAGAAAAAGAAAAGAATGACCTCGACCAGATGCTGAATCCAGATGCTTCCCTCCGCACCGCACACAGATCTTCTACTTCTCCAACGGCCAGACTTTCCCGGTGTTGGCCTTCAAAAACAAAGTGCGTTTCATCGGGGACCTCAACAGGAAGGACGCCTCCATAGAGCTGCTGAACGCCAAGTTCAGCGACAACGGCACGTACTTCTGCGACGTCAAGAACCCCCCCGACGTCTCGGGAACGCCGGCCCGCACCGAGGTCAGGGTGGTCGCCAAAGGTGAGCCGGGAAGCACCTGTGGTTTGATATATATATATATATATTTTTTTTTTATTGGTATCTTGTTATAGATCGGCATGCTAGAGGTCATTAGTGAGTATTTCTCTGATATTTTCTCAGTCCATGTGTGTGTGTGTGTGTGTGTGTGTGTGTGTGTGTGTGTGTGTGTGTGTGTGTGTGTGTCCGTCCAGAATCCCTCCCGCAGGACAGCACTGCGGTCATCGTGGGGGCGGTTTGCGGCGCCGTCATTGGGATCGTCCTCATCGCCGTGGTTACCTACCTCATCATAAAGAGGCATAACACCAGCCACGCTTACACGGGGTAGGCCGCCCTTTCCTCCTACGTTTTGACATCGCAACACACACACACACACACACACACACACACACACACACACACACACACACACACACACACACACACATACAACTGTAATCTCATTTCTGAGTGGAAATGGTTTTGTGGATGTGGGAGGAGCCAGAAAGCACAGGAAGTGTCTTTGTGGCTCTGGCATTTCCTACATACTTTGAACCATCCGTCAAGCGTATTGTCCTCCATCATGCGCTGTGACGGCTCGCGTGTCTCTTCTGGGGACCATCTTGGGAAGAAGATGGTCCCGCTTTGTTAATCCCACTTCCTTTTGGACCTCCTCTGTGAATCCACATCCGCTCCTGTATTGCAACTCAAAGATGGTCTTCTCGGGTTGGATTCCAGGGGAACCCATTTGACTTCAATCTTTCCTCATAAATTCCTCCGTTTCTTCTGGCTTGTCTTAACTTAAGTCCGCACGTTAACACAATAAACCGGCTTTTCACCCCCGCCTGCATGGGAGCTGGGTTGGCGTGTTTTCTCGCGGGCTCTGTCGAGGATCAAGTGGTTTTGGGTACTAATCATCAGGACTAATAACAGCGAGACACTTTAACGCTAAACCTCTTCTTCGCGCTGTGCGTGCGGAGCGGCCGCCGTTGCTCAAGGGTTTAGCCAGGCGAGGCAGCGTTGGTTTGAGAAAGGGGGGTGTATCGTTAGAAACTAACAAATGGTTTTTGACTGAGTGTCGGTCTCTATCTCCATAGCGGCTGTCTGGGTTACATAACCGTCCAAACAGACCCGGGGCGCTTCGAACGGCCACGCCTCCGCCCCGACCCTCCCACCCGGTACACGCATACACCCGTGCTCCAGCATGTTGACTACCAACTCTTTTTTTCCTTTTTTTTTTTTACTCATACAACACGTCTGGTTTTCTGTTGTTCAAACTCACTGTGACAGGTCAGTGTTTCCCCTGGGGTTTTTTTTAACACAATTTTGAACCCCCCCCCCCCCCCCCCCCCCCCTTGCCAAAAAAACGGTATCTGAAAGATATCTTCATTGTTGGATGAGACAGACGATGTATTAAGAGTTATGCGCTTGTTAAGCGAAGAACAAAAGCAACAAAAAAATGCTTTCATCCGCTGCCCGAAAAATCCAGTGGGGGAAACACTGCACTTGCCGCCGCATCAATCATTGTTCCAACGCCATTTCTCCATTTCTAACTTTAACTTCGAAGTGTTCGCCACCTGCGCACCGCCACCATGTGCACACGAGTCACGGTTCCTCAACTGCAAATATGCTGCAGACTAAATCATGTGATGGAAGAGATTGGTGTGTGTGTGTCTGTGTGTCTGTGTCTGTGTGTGTGTCTGTGTGTGTGTGTGTGTGTGTGTGTGTGTGTGTCTCAGAGGACTATTCAGATGAAGACTATTGCCTAATGGATTGCGCAACCACAGAGAAAGTGGATTTTCCCACACAGTGTGTCTCACATGCTAGCTGTTGGCCTTTTAGCGTTTTGCTTTTTGCCTTTCAGTGTTTTTCGTGGTGCTGTGATTCATCATTAAGATACACACTGTTTGTATTGCGAAGGCAGAATCGCAAAAAAGAAACAGCTAAATGTATTTTTTAAATAACCTTTTTACTGTAATGTCGGTCGGGGTTTTGGCACAAGCACACAACAAGATTGTTGTGTGCTTGTAACAGTTGAACTCAAGGCTGCTCAGTTTACGGCTTCAAAAGTGGATTTATTGTGAACAGTGGGTACATTTTACATTTTACAGATACGGTGCTATTCGTAACAGATGCTGTTATGGGATATTGATACCAGACTCCAATAATTAATATCAGAGCCTCGGTGACATCCCCAATGCCGTCTCAGATTATTACTCACAATGTGTGTGTGCGTCCTTTCACTTCCATAACCGCTGAGATACGTAATCAGAGCGTTATCACCCAAATATGCATTTTAGTCTACAGTTGGTCAAAAAACCTCTCTTTCCTGTGTCGTCCTTCGTCCCTACATGTCCATCTCTCATTATTTTTATTTTCTGTCTCCCATTTGTTTGTCTTTCATGTTTTGCTTTTTTTGTCCGCCATTCGCCATTGGTGTCGAAACAACGTCGCTGTGGTGAACATTGAAACATAAAAACAACCCCCCCCCCGCCCCACCAACAAAAACAACAACAACAACAACAACAACAACCACCCAAAACCCTAACCTAGATGTACGTCTGTGGAGAGCGCCAGTTCTCAAGCGCCGCGGCCCCAAAAGAAGGCGGAGTCCAGCGTGGAGGGCTCTGTGGGCGGCCGGCCCTCAGGCCCAGTGCAGGTAGGAGCCCAGACCAGATACCCAGACCAGATACCCAGACCACACACAGGGCTCAGGGGAGGCCAGAACCAAAAGAGATGAGCCAAATTCTAATATCAAACCACAGGGAGCCCATCCTCTTCTCAGGTGAAACACATTTGCAATAACCGATTTGCAATCTGATTGGGCCCGGTGACGAGTGATGTCATCGATGAGACGAGCGCTGTTTTCTGGTTGGTCCCCTGTGGTATGACTTGGACTCGGCAGATGAGATGTTGGGTACACTCTGGTTAGCACCATTGATGAGTCTCTAGCTGTGTCCCAATTCACGGGTTGCAGCCTTCGAAGTACGCAGCCTCGCGGCCTTCGAAGGCTGCGTACTTCTGAGGGTCCTTCGAAGGCCGCATCAACCGTTGTTAAATGAGACGGTCTAGCCTTCGAAGCATTTCCTGGTTGCGTCACCAGCCGCGTCACCAGCCGTCAGTTGGTAGTAACCGTAGTAACGTAGCCGTTGCCTGTCAGTTTGTCGTCAGTTGAAAAACAGACGGAAGGGTTGTAATAAAGCAAAAAATGATCATAATAATGATAATAATGAAGTATAACATATAATAGTGATAATCATAAACGTAGCTCTTTATTCAATCCAATCCTTTAACTAGAGTTTGCAGTTTTACAGTCTGGAAATAAAGCAGGGATAATAAAAGTAATACAATATAAGTAATGAGTAAAAGTATAACAAGTAGTAAGTAAAAGTAATTAAATATAAACCCAATACTTATTACATTTAAATATAAATTCATCGCCGCTTGGTGTCGCCATTATTCTTTTCCCGCCTCTGAACAGCGGCGCGCAAAGGATTTTGGGATATACGAGGCGGTGAAGGATAGTTGCGGTGCGTCCTCCAAAAGAGGGAAAAGAAGTGCGCATTTGAAGTACGCATTTGAAGGAGCCTGCGAATTGGGACAGCCTTCGTGCAGCGTTGTGACGTAAGCGGCCTTCGAATGCGTACTTCGAAGCATGCAACCCCTGAATTGGGACACAGCTTCTCTGTCTCTCTCTCTGTCTCTCTCTCTCTCTCTGTCTCTCTCTCTCTCTCTCTCTCTCTCTCTCTCTCTCTCTCTCTCTGTCTCTCTCTCTCTGTCTCTCTCTCTCTCTCTCCCCCTGTCTCTGGCTGAAATGTAGCTTTGCCACAACTAAGGGGCGACATTTCCCCCAGCAGCATCTCTCAGAATCGCTGGTTACGGTTGGGAGGGGTCACTTTTCTCACATTCATGAGCAATGTATTAGTTATTTTTCTTTAATGGGATTCATCTTTTAATAATTTAGAAAGAATCAACAATCAAACCTTTTTGTTTTTTTAAATCGCTAACCGATAACACTTGTATCACGAAAGTATTAGTAACTTGATTTCTACATCTTGTGTATATTCCTTTGCGCTTATCCAACTTCTTTTTTTCCCTCCTCCTCCTCCTCCTCCTCCTCCTCCTCCTCCTCCTCCTCCTCCTCCTCCTCCTCTTCTCGGTCGGCAGGGCCCGGTGATATATGCACAGCTGGACCACTCGAGCATCAAAAGCCCCAACTCGTTCCACAAGATGGAGCCGGTGGTCTACGCCGACATACGGAAAAACTAAACTAAAAAGGGACAAAAAAACACACAAAACGAAATGGACCAAAAGACAAAAAAATAAACGGATACCATGGCAACACAACATCACTACAAGAGCAGAAGAAGTAAGGAGCAGGGATGTTCAATAACGGTAATGTATCTATCAATGCAGTTTCCTTTATAGAGGTTTAGGAGGGAAGTTTGTGGGCGGGGGGGGGGGGGGGTGCAGAGGGGCTCCTCCACCAATACACACCACTATGTGATTTTAATGTATTGTGTTTGTGTTATATTGTGGTGGTGGTGACGATGATGAAGCAATTCAAGAGCAATAAAAACCAAACTTAACCGTTTTAGTGCGGATAGGTAGCATATCGTTGGCCTGGGAACGCATTCGCTGGGAGCGGCCAACGGTGAAACCGAAACCCGAAAACGGTTAGGAATGCGTTTCGTATTCGAGATGTCAAATTCTCTCACACTACACGCGACTTCGTGAGACATTCCCTGGGAAGTTTAAAAACTGCTGTTGTCCTGTCGTGCGTACGAACGCGTTAAAGAGCTGTCGCTAAGCTAATTACCATCCGATCGCGCGGCCATGTTCTCAAAAGTCCCACATTTTTTGGTTCTCCTTGCATATGATTGGCTGTCGGCGGGCGGTATGGCAACGGCGTCGCTCATGACACGGCTGAGCGGTATTCGAAATGTGTATTTTGCATGCGACCGTGCACAGTACCGGGATTTGTACTATTTATATCGAACTCATATAATTGTCTGTCAATTTCTGTGATGTTGAACACTTGGCTGTCCTAATCGTCGAATGGCAGCACTTGAGGTACTTCAGGAGTCATCCAATGAGGAACTACACACTTGAGGGACACATACGTGATCCTTGCTGCCCTCTAGTGGGGAAATCTGAATTATTTTCTCACGCTGAGGTCGGTTCAGTCATTTGTTTGTTTTATATCCAACTCACAAATGTTGTCGAGGTTTCTAGTTACACTCCTAATAATGAAGCTGCCGTCACAAACGCGTTGCTATCGCGTCGTTGTGAGGAGGGATCTCAAAGCCTGTTGACCCTCAACAAATTACAAGTGTGTTTTATTACAGAAGTGTACTGCTTATGCATGTTTTAAATAAGACGCATATCCAGATAGGATTTACTAACACTTGAATCGTTTTTTTTGGGTTTTTTTTTCCAAACACAAGCCAAATTATTTTATGATAGGTATTTGAAAAACACAGCATGTAGAACTTGTTTATTTGTACACCATAACTGAATGGGTGGGGGGGGGGCATATGCTTAAAGTGATTTTGTTTTTAAGGGTTTTATTTTCTGTGTTTTTTATTTTATATCGGGCCAAAATCTATTTTTTACTTCTGTACTTTTGTACTATTTCGTCTTGACACAATACGGCTGAAGCTTAAACTGCATTCCCCAGCGGCGACCCCGCGCTGTCGCGCCGATAAGGAAGCCACACATACGTGTAATTATTTCTCATACGTGTCTCAGCTCTCTGTCGCATTCTCGCTTAAAACGGCAGCCGCTGGCATCGCTTTGTACTTACCGAAATGTTTCGTCAGTTGTTCTTCCTTTTTCTTTTAAATTATGTTTTGTAGATATTTCTTGCAAATATAAGAGATAGTGCTATTTACTGTAAGTCATTCCAGCACCTCCTGCTCTGCTTTTGACGGACGATTAGTCGACGTTTCCAAATTGCAAATTCAGGCTCGTGTCATCGCTTTTTTTCCCCCCCCGATTGGGTCGAACACCGACACGGGTCGGCTTAGAGACCGCATTAGGAAACATCTGGAGTCGTCCGCCCCGTTCTGCGTGTACTGTATATATGTGTGTTAATAGATGCATCGAGGTTACATAGACACGACGTAGATGTGAATTCAACTCTTTGTAGGTATTATAAGTCTTAAGGTTTGAGTAATTGCATAGCCCTACTATTATATTCTTCTTTCTCCAGCTGTTATTTAACTGTGTTCACTCGGAGACCTTATTACCGCCTGCCAGGCGATGCTGGTGGCTCTGCATCATCCGTGTTTCGTGATTTCATGTATAACCATGTATACAAAAAACATTGACGTGTTTATAGTTTATGGATGATGAACGGACCGCCGCCGGTTTCAGCCAGCTTAGTTTTTTTTCCCAACGTTAAACGAGAAGCAGGTCGTACGCAAAACGCGTTGTTCGGGATGGCCTGTAATGTGACTTACTTTTGATATGTGCTCTTGTAAAAATCTGCACTGGCTTGCCTCTCAACCGCCACCGAGGAGTGACACTTGTATTGTGTTCAATGTCTTAAAAACAAACTGGAATATTGTACATGTAGTGCCTTTTACATTTCATCTGCTGACGCAAGCATCTGCTCCGAATAGAAAAGATAAGATTCATTTATTTTTCCCTTACTGTATATTATTTTTTTATATGCATAATATTGCTTCTGTATTCTCTGTTCCACATTTTATATAAAACCTGTTCCTGGCCAAATTCCTATCTGTGTATTTATTAATTTTAAACTAGAGGTGTTGTTTGACTCGTTGCATCTATAGCGTAGTGGCTGGTGTGTTTGACTCCCAGCCGAGGTTCGATTCCCAATGTCTTCTCATCAGCCAGGTACTCTCATCTATCAAGTAATCACTCAAAAATGATGTCCCTAGGTGTAGTTTTTAGAAGGGACACTAGGGACATCATGTCACCACCAATGTAAAGATACCAGCTTTAATTGTTCCCATACCAAAAAATCTCAATATTCACACTGAAAATGTATTTACTTACTTACTGCCCGTTTTTCAGCAACAAAGGTTCTCCGCTCTGGCCGGTTCTGGGCTGTTTTCCGGACACCTTCCCATGTCAGGCTCATAGATTTCATTTCCTCTTCCACTGTGCGCCGCCAGGTGCTCTTGGGTCGTCCGCTCTTTCTTCTTCTTCCTTCAGGTGTCCAGCAAAGGGCGATTCTTGGGATGCTGATCTTCTGGCTCTCTTCTCAGAACACGTCCAATCCAGTTCCAGCGCCTCTTTGTTAAAATACTATCCATGCTGTCTTGTTAGAATCTAGTCAGCAGATCTTCGTTGGATATCTTATTGGGCCAAAAAATGTTTTGTGTCAGAGTGACAGTTGACACCACACAAAATGGTTGCTTGCTGTCATTCTCCAGCACACAGCTCTGATATATCCTCCGTTTTGTCTTTGCTCTATATTGCAGGGACTTCCATATGTTGTTCAACCTTCTGAACGCATTCCTGGCTTTATTGATTCTGTTTTTTATGTCATTGTGTGCCCCCATCAAATCTTACAGTACTGCCAAGGTAGGTGACCTCCTTTGTTGTTGTTGTTGGAGCTTCTCCATACACAGGGATCGGTGGAGGATCTGAGACGTTTAGTGCCATCACCTCCGATTTCCTCCGATTTATTTTCAGGCCAACTTGCTGTGCAAAGCAGCCGAGACGTGAATATGTATTGTTTGACGCTCATTGCATTTCGATACAGTTGAATAAGTGTTTCTCATACATGAGCTGTAAAGAACATGTTAATTAAAAGACGATGGTTGTAGAATAATGGTGGTGTATGAATAATATGTATGAATAATGTGGTATTCAGGGGTTCTCAACCTTTTTTGACCAACAAACCCATTTTTATGTGAAACCCTAACCCTAATTTGAAACCCTAACCCTAATATGAAACCCTAACCCCAATATGAAACCCTAACCCCAATATGAAACCCTAACCCTAATATGAAACCCTAACTAACCCTAATTTGAAACCCTAACTCTAATGTGAAACCCTAACCCCAGTATGAAACCCTAACCCTAATTTGAAACCCTAACCCCAATATGAAACCCTAACTAACCCCAATTTGAAACCCTAACCCCAATATGAAACCCTAATATGAAACCCTAACTCTAATGTCAAACCCTAATATGAAACCCTAACCCTAATTTGAAACCCTAACCCCAATATGAAACTCTAACCCTGATTTTGAAACCCTAACTCTAATGTGAAACCCTAACCCCAATATGAAATCCTAACCCTAATGTGAAACCCTAACTAACCCCAATTTGAAACCCTAACCCTAATTTGAAACCCTAACCCCAATATGAAACCCTAACCCCAATATGAAACCCTAACCCCAATTTGAAACCCTAACTCCAATATGAAACCCTAACCCTAATTTGAAACCCTAACCCCAATATGATCCCTAATATGAAACCCTAACCCTAATTTGAAACCCTAACTAACCCCAATTTGAAACCCTAACCCCAATATGAAACCCTAACCCTGATTTGAAACCCTAACTAACCCCAATATGAAACCCTAACCCTAATATGAAACCCTAACCCTGATTTGAAACCCTAACCCTAATATGAAACTCTAACCCCAGTATGAAACCCTAACCCCAATATGAAACCCTAACTCTAATGTGAAACCCTAATATGAAACCCTAACCCTAATATGAAACCCTAACCCTAATGTGAAACCCTAACCCCAGTATGAAACCCTAACCCTAATTTGAAACCCTAACCCCAATATGAAACCCTAACTAACCCCAATTTGAAACCCTAACCCTAATATGAAACCCTAACTCTAATGTGAAACCCTAATATGAAACCCTAACCCTAATGTGAAACCCTAACTAACCCCAATTTGAAACCCTAACCCCAATATGAAACCCTAACCCTGATTTGAAACCCAAACTAACCCCAATATGAAACCCTAACCCTAATATGAAACCCTAACCCTGATTTGAAACCCTAACCCTAATATGAAACTCTAACTAACCCCAATTTGATACCCTAACCCCAATATGAAACCCTAACTCTAATGTGAAACCCTAATATGAAACCCTAACCCTAATATGAAACCCTAACCCTAATGTGAAACCCTAACCCCAGTATGAAACCCTAACCCTAATTTGAAACCCTAACCCCAATATGAAACTCTAACCCTGATTTTGAAACCCTAACTCTAATGTGAAACCCTAACCCCAATATGAAACCCTAACCCTAATGTGAAACCCTAACTAACCCCAATTTGAAACCCTAACCCTAATTTGAAACCCTAATCCCAATTTGAAACCCTAACTCCAATATGAAACCCTAACCCTAATTTGAAACCCTAACCCCAATATGATCCCTAATATGAAACCCTAACCCTAATTTGAAACCCTAACTAACCCCAATTTGAAACCCTAACCCCAATATGAAACCCTAACCCTGATTTGAAACCCTAACTAACCCCAATATGAAACCCTAACCCTAATATGAAACCCTAACCCTGATTTGAAACCCTAACCCTAATATGAAACTCTAACCCCAGTATGAAACCCTAACCCCAATATGAAACCCTAACTCTAATGTGAAACCCTAATATGAAACCCTAACCCTAATATGAAACCCTAACCCTAATGTGAAACCCTAACCCCAGTATGAAACCCTAACCCTAATTTGAAACCCTAACCCCAATATGAAACCCTAACTAACCCCAATTTGAAACCCTAACCCTAATATGAAACCCTAACTCTAATGTGAAACCCTAATATGAAACCCTAACCCTAATGTGAAACCCTAACTAACCCCAATTTGAAACCCTAACCCTAATTTGAAACCCTAACCCCAATATGAAACCCTAACTAACCCCAATATGAAACCCTAACCCCAATTTGAAACCCTAACTCCAATATGAAACCCTAACCCTAATTTGAAACCCTAACCCCAATATGAAACCCTAACCCTAATATGAAACCCTAACCCTAATATGAAACCCTAACTAACCCCAATTTGAAACCCTAACCCCAATATGAAACCCTAACTCTAATGTGAAACCCTAACCCTAATTTGAAACCCTAACCCTAATTTGAAACCCTAACTCTAATGTGAAACCCTAACCCCAGTATGAAACCCTAACCCTAATTTGAAACCCTAACCCCAATATGAAACCCTAACTAACCCCAATTTGAAAACCTAACCCCAATATGAAACCCCAACTCTAATGTGAAACCCTAATATGAAACTCTAACCCCAATATGAAACCCTAACTAACCCCAATTTGAAACCCTAACCCCAATATGAAACCCTAACTCTAATGTGAAACCCTAATATGAAACCCTAACCCTAATGTGAAACCCTAACTAACCCCAATTTGAAACCCTAACCCTAATTTGAAACCCTAACCCCAATATGAAACCCTAACTAACCCCAATATGAAACCCTAACCCCAATTTGAAACCCTAACTCCAATATGAAACCCTAACCCTAATTTGAAACCCTAACCCCAATATGAAACCCTAACCCTAATATGAAACCCTAACCCTAATATGAAACCCTAACTAACCCCAATTTGAAACCCTAACCCCAATATGAAACCCTAATATGAAACCCTAACTCTAATGTGAAACCCTAACCCTAATTTGAAACCCTAACCCTAATTTGAAACCCTAACTCTAATGTGAAACCCTAACCCCAGTATGAAACCCTAACCCTAATTTGAAACCCTAACCCCAATATGAAACCCTAACTAACCCCAATTTGAAAACCTAACCCCAATATGAAACCCCAACTCTAATGTGAAACCCTAATATGAAACCCTAACCCCAATATGAAACCCTAACTAACCCCAATTTGAAACCCTAACCCCAATATGAAACCCTAACCCTAATTTGAAACCCTAACCCCAGTATGAAACCCTAACCCTAATTTGAAACCCTAACCCCAATATGAAACCCTAATATGAAACCCTAACCCTAATGTAAAACCCTAACTAACCCCAATTTGAAACCCTAACCCTGATTTGAAACCCTAACCCTAATATGAAACTAACTAACCCCAATTTGATACCCTAACCCCAATATGAAACCCTAACTCTAATGTGAAACCCTAATATGAAACCCTAACCCTAATATGAAACCCTAACCCTAATGTGAAACCCTAACCCCAGTATGAAACCCTAACCCTAATTTGAAACCCTAACCCCAATATGAAACCCTAACTAACCCCAATTTGAAACCCTAACCCTAATATGAAACCCTAACTCTAATGTGAAACCCTAATATGAAACCCTAATGTGAAACCCTAACTAACCCCAATTTGAAACCCTAACCCCAATATGAAACCCTAACTAACCCCAATATGAAACCCTAACCCCAATATGAAACCCTAACCCCAATTTGAAACCCTAACTCCAATATGAAACCCTAACCCTAATTTGAAACCCTAACCCCAATATGAAACCCTAACCCTAATATGAAACCCTAACCCTAATATGAAACCCTAACTAACCCCAATTTGAAACCCTAACCCCAATATGAAACCCTAATATGAAACCCTAACCCTAATTTGAAACCCTAACCCCAATATGAAACCCTAACTAACCCCAATTTGAAAACCTAACCCCAATATGAAACCCCAACTCTAATGTGAAACCCTAATATGAAACCCTAACCCCAATATGAAACCCTAACTAACCCCAATTTGAAACCCTAACCCCAATATGAAACCCTAACTCTAATGTGAAACCCTAATATGAAACCCTAACCCTAATTTGAAACCCTAACCCCAGTATGAAACCCTAACCCTAATTTGAAACCCTAACCCCAATATGAAACCCTAATATGAAACCCTAACCCTAATGTAAAACCCTAACTAACCCCAATTTGAAACCCTAACCCCAATATGAAACCCTAACCCTAATTTGAAACCCTAACTAACCCCAATTTGAAACCCTAACCCCAATATGAAACCCTAACCCTAATATGAAACCCTAACCCTGATTTGAAACCCTAACTCTAATGTGAAACCCTAATATGAAACCCTAACCCTAATATGAAACCCTAACTCAAATGTGAAACCCTAATCCCAATATGAAACCCTAACCCCAATATGAAACCCTAACCCTGATTTGAAACCCTAACTCTAATGTGAAACCCTAATATGAAACCCTAACTCTAATGTGAAACCGTAACTCTAATGTGAAACCCTAACCCCAATATGAAACCCTAACCCTATGAAACCCTAACCCTAATATGAAACCTTAACTAACCCCAATTTGAAACCCTAACCCCAATATGAAACCCTAACTAACCCCAATTTGAAACCCTAACCCCAATATGAAACCCTAACCCTAATTTGAAACCCTAATATGAAACCCTAACTCTAATGTGAAACCCTAACTAACCCTGGTTGGTTTCTCTGGAAGCTAAGCAGGGCTGGTCTGGTCCATCCTTGGATGGGAGACAAGTTGGTGCTGGTAGAGGTGTTGGAGGGCCAGTAGGGGGCACTCATCCCTCTGGCCTCTGTAAGATCCCCAATGCCCCGAGACGGGGACTCTGTCCTGTCTAGAGCACCGTCTTTCGGATGAGACGTTGAAACCGAGGTCCTGACTCCCTGTGGTCACTGAAGATCCCGTGGCGCTCATCGCAAGAGTAGGGGTGCTAACCCCGGTGTCTCCATCGCAAGAGTAGGGGTGCTAACCCCGGTGTCTCCATCGCAAGAGTAGGGGTGCTAACCCCGGTGTCTCCATCACTAGAGTAGGGGTGCTAACCCCGGTGTCCCGGCCAAATTCCCAACCTGGCTCTTGTACCATCATGGCCACCTAATCATCCCCTGGTCTCTAATTGGATAGTTTCATTCCTCACCTCTCCAGTGTGTGGTGAGTGTCATTTCTGTGGCACATAATTCCACCCTGGGACAATGACGGAGCACATAGGCCTATATACTTTATTATTGGACCAACCAAGCACCATGATGGATGACTTGTCGTTGCAATGATCTCCAAAACAGTAAATGGCATCTCTCCACGACAGACCAGACTAATGGCCCGACGCCGTCTTGGCAATTTCTCCTTTCAGTTTATGTCGACTTGAAAGCTGCGAGGAGGCCAATCCTTCCCCAACAAGATATACCAGACATAAAGGAGAACAGTGTGTTTTAGTCATGCATGTGAAATGGTCCTGGAGTGTGTGTGGGTGAGGCTGTAAACCAGCTATCACACACACGCGCCACAGGTACCCAACATCTTTAATATCTACAGATTTGAGAGCAATGGTCACAGGTATCTAAAACAGCATCTAACGTTGTAATGTCTTGATATACACATAACTGAGTTACTTAAAATTGCATCAATTTGGGTTTTCATCAGAAATCGTTATGAAAACCCAAACTGAAACGGCCTGTAGGAAACAGTTTGCCTTCCCCCACTTTATGCACCAACTGACGACTACATCCAGCACCTGCGGTATCTCCAGTTTAGACGGAGATCCCAAAACCAAAGTCCTGTCGAAGAGAGAGCATATCAGCAGTATAGTTTAGCTCCTCCGTTAAAAGTACGCTCCGAGTTTTTTAGTTGTTTTTTTTACACCACCGTGATTCAAACAAGTGGCGATACGCTTTTTTGCGGCAGTTTCAGAGCCAGGCGGCCCAGGAGACTAAAATTTTGCCCGGCCATTAACAATTAGACACCACTGTACTGCAGATCCAGTGACAGTGACACACGAAACCCACACCCAAGAAAAGAACGGAAAATAGGTTTTACCATATGACCAATTTAAACAGAAAATGGTTGAATTAATGACCGGCACCTGAACAGGAGAAAACGTGTGACGTTTTCAGTTACTCGCGCTACATTTTTCAAAATAAAAGTTGCTTTTCTTTTTCGAACAATAGCTTCCCCTGCTAAGCAGCCCAGACGAGAGACAAGGAAAACGCCCCTCGCTTCGTAAGATCGTGGAGTCGAGGGATTTAGCTGCTCACCTTTTTCCCCGTCTCACAATAAATCAGTTAGCCCGCAAGGACGCACGCAAATACACTCATACACACACATCTGGATAAATTTATATATTTATATTCCTCCCTGCGTCAAGCCTGTAACAATTCCCCTCATTAAAAAGATAAAGTGACCGCTCTGTAGTTTGGGACAATACTAATAGCTAATTTTGGTCAGGTGTGAGACTTGGGGGCCGCAATAAATACGAGAATGAATAACGGATGAGGGGAGAGGAAGAGTGGAGGAGAACAAGACAGGCATGAAACTGGAGTGACAGTTTTGTCCTTTCGACTGGGATGGGGGGGGTCCTCGCTTGGCTTCGGCGATGGCTGCACCAATCTGATTGAGGAGGAGGAAGAGAAGGGGTCCCGGCCTATCGCGGCGCTCGGGGGTCGGTCACAACACTGTCCAATCACAAGAGCATGGTGACGGGTTTCTCCAGGAACTTGCGGAACTCAGCGAGCCACTGGGCGCCGACCGCGCCGTCGACCACGCGGTGGTCGCAGCTCAGCGTCACGGACATCATGTTGGCCACGTCGAACCTGCAAACACACACACACACGTTATTTAATTTGCTGCCGACTATGGCAGCCATGGCGACTGTTGGCTCCATAATATTAGATTTTTAAGTACTTAACCCAACGGCCGGAGAGATGCAACTATTTCACAGCGCCGTTATTTCACCTTCAATAATGCAGACGGTACATTATTCAAGCGAATACCACATTTATGCACAACGTGGATATCCTCATCTAGATTTCAAACGCATCAGTAAAGGCAACGCAACCAAGGTGTTCATGGGACAGTGACCTACTGACCCTTTCTCGTTGTCGGCGGGGAGCAGGCGCTTCTCGGCGCCGCCCACGGCCAGGATGCAGGCCTGCGGCGGGTTGATGATGGCCGAGAAGTTCTTAACGCCGAACATCCCCAGGTTGGAGATGGTGAAGGTTCCTCCCTGCAGAGAGAGATAGAGACGGAGACAGAGAGAGACAGAGAGAGAGACAGTCATTCTATGGCCTGGTTGCGGTAAAGTAGTTTGAGTTTAACTCACTCCTATCCATACCCTTATCTAATCTTTCTACTGTACTTGTACTCTATATTTCTTTTTTTTTCCTTTGTTTTTGAAGCTGCTTTGGCAATTTAAATGTTGAGATGGAGAGAGGTAGAAAGAGAGAGAGGTAGAGAGAAAGAGAGACATGTAGAGAGGCAGAAAGAGAGACTTAGAGGTAGATGTAGAGGTAGAAAGAGTGAGAAAGATGTAAGAGGCAGAAAGAGAGAGATGTAGAGAGAGAAATACGCGTGCCTACACACAGATCCTGGGGAGCAGTTACAGTTCAGTTACATCTCAAATCTCAAGGGCACTTTAAAGATTATCCACGAGAATCAAACCGACTGTGTTTGCCAGACGCCCTGCCCTACCTTTACCTACCGCTCAATACCGTGTGGCGACTCGTGTGACTTTGATTGGAAGATGTGTGCGTGCGTGCGTGCGTGCGTGGCACGTCGTACCTGAAACTCGTGCGGCTGCAGCTTGCCGTCGCGGGCCTTGGCGGCGAGGGCGGAGACGTCGGAGCAGATGGCCACCAGCCCCTTGGTGTGGGCGTTGAACACGATGGGTGTGATCAGACCGTTGGCTGTGCTCACCGCCACGCTGACGTCCACCACATGGTTCCTGCACACACGCGCGCGCGCACACACACACACACACTTCATAACTGCTGTTTTTCTTCTTAAGATTGGACTTATGAAGAAAGTTAAGGAAAACTGCGATTCACCTAAAGAATATTCTTATCCTTCATCTTGGATAATTTCTTAGTATTTGTGAAAACAAATGTGTGAAAAAGATCTTCAATGTCTTTTTGATTTGATTCTTAACTTTAAGATAGCAGTTTGCTTGTCGTAAGTTGTCACATTGAAAAGTTCTGCCTTGATATTAATTGATAATATCGATTTTACATTTTAATTTGCTTCCATTTACAATATTATTTCATCTCAGCGTAAGGTGTTGCTACTCACTGATTCAAAAGTTGCATGATATTATTATTACTATAATAAAGAAAAAGACGAACGACGAACGCCGTGCAACGTAATGAGCCGGAAGAGGCGTACACACGAGATGTCAATGAATCAGAAGGTGTGCAATCTAGTAGAAGATGTGCGAAGTGTGAACAGTGCGTGTGCATCGAGAAGAGAAGAAAATGGTGTGTGTGTGTGTGTGTGTGTGTGTGTGTGTGTGTGTGTGTGTGTGTGTGTGTGTGTGTGTGTGTGTGTGTGTGTGTGTGTGTGTGTGTGTGTGTGTGTGTGTGTGTGTGTGTGTGTGTGTGTGTGTGTGTGTGTGTGTGTGTGTGTGTGTGTGTGTGTGTACTGACTGGCGGATGACGCTGTCCATCCAGGAGGAGTTGGCCTCAGGGACCTTGATGCAGGCGAGGGCGCTGGCCTTGATGATGAAGTCGTTGACGCTCAGCTTGATGTTCTGGGCCTTCACCTCCTGCAGAGAGAGCACATTAATAACAGTTTGTTATGGGAAGTAACCGCTAGTCCAGGTAGCAGTCCAGAACAGATGAACTCCTCTGGTACTCATTTCCCATGATGCACCAGAGAAGTCCAAACGTTTACCTGAACCCAACCATCTCTAACATAGTTACGCTGAAGGATTGGGGGGGGGGGGAGAAAATGTCTTTGGAAAATGTCTGTTTTAATATTGGTTATGAATAATTGAATGAACAAATAATTCCACCTTAATTGAATCTCAAAACCTCCTCAACAAAAGTACAAGCCCAACTGTAAGTATTTAATTTAAGCATTTAATGTTCACGTTTACACCAAATAACACGCACAGATATCATTCATTTTCTCCCCTCCCCAAAATGTTTTGTGCCGGTGAAAGGGGGAAAGAAAGACCTTGGAGGGGGTACATTCGTAAAAACCAGAGCCTATCCCTGGAGGCCCAGCGGCCGCAGACTCACAGCGTTGAGCTCCTGTCTCAGCTCCAGCACATGGTCCATGTTGACGTCCACAGACAGGTAGTAGTGAGGGATGGTCTGCTTGGACTGCATCAGCCGCTGGGCGATGACCTGCAAAGCACAACCACTACAGCCGTGATCCAGGGGCCGCGTTTCAAAATGCATGCAACCATCATGTGATCGAACATAAAAGACCTCTCCTCAGGGGTCCTGACGTGTGTGGGGCGGCTAGCCATGGTAGGTGCATAATGTGTGAACACGCACTCTTGTTTGTGTATCTGGTGACCTGTTTAATGTTCAAAATGGACGTGACATGAATCTCTGACTTTTTGGTGCATGTGTGCAGAATGACTACTCCAACCACCATGTGATTAAGGTATTTACGTGACAGAGTAGACATTGAACGTTGATCGAGTTATCCAAGTTGTTTTAATGGCGGAAATGAAACCAAAGTGTTTATGACAGCTCATACTTAATCTGATTAAGATCGGTTTGTTAGTGTGCATGTAAAAGAGATGCATGTGTCGTGTGCATCAGCGTATCTGCAGGTTTCAACCAGCTCAATTGAAGACTTGTGTTAATACTTTTCTAATACCACTTAGAACTCAATTTAATACCGATTTCACGGCCCAATGGCGTGAAGGTAAATGACAATCCTCTACCTGGATGTGTTTTATAAGTACACACATTTATTCAGTTTATCTCAGCCGTGCTGCTGGTCTGACAACAGTATCCCGCTGCACGCGCATCCAGTTACCGCGCCAGTGCAGCGGTCAACATGGCTCACGCATGCGGCGAGGGGCAAATAAAAATCCATTTCACATAAAATACATAAAAGTTTGACATTTATTGGTTTGAGGTTTTTTTTTCTCCCTCTCCAGACAGTCGCAAAAAATATTTAAGACCGATGTAAATGATATTCAAGACTTTTAAACTGACGTTTTGGAATTTGAGACTTTTTAATACTTTTAATACGTCCCTGGTACCCTGGTATGGGAGTATTCGCATGTGCGGCCATGTTTACATCCGTGTAGATGAGTTTGTGTGTGCGCGCGCGCGTGTGTGTGTGTGTGTTTCTACCCTGCGGACGTTGCTGATGGGGATGTCTGTGAAGGTCCCTGCGGGGGCAGCAGGGGCTCCAGGGGCCACAGCAGCAGGAGCAGGGGCGGCCGGGGCCGGGACCGGGGAAGGAGCCACAACGGCTGCCTGCACAGAAGTAGCACGTTAGCACGCTAGATGCTTCTGATGCACAAGCCCTAAAGTACAAATTATATTTCAGAAAGTCAGATGCATGCTGGGAGATAGGCGGGGGGACTTACGGGGACAGCCTTGGGGGGGACAAACGTGTCGATGTCTTTCCTGGTGACGCGTCCATCTGGGCCCGAACCTGACCAGCAGAGACCGAACCATCAGCCCCAGAGAACCAGAGGACAACATTTCATATTTAACCGGCTAGATTCACATATGGGTCAGTTTATTTTACTGCTATAGAGTAGAGAGCAAAACGAGACTATATTTGATTTTATTTGAGGTGTGGTGTAGAGCTGATTAAGGATTATCTGGTTACAACCCGATAGGAAGAGTAAACACGAAATGTAATTTTTTCTGTTTTGTGAACTTCATCAACTGCATCACTATCATCATCATCATCATCCTCCTCAAAGACCATCATTTAGCCTGTTAAAATGTCATGAAGGACAATTTAAAACATTTAAATCAATGTATTTTCTGTTGATGGACTTAGCGCTTCAGCACTAGTCGTTTGCGGCTGCTGGTTTGCAACAGGCCTGGTTGACTACAGCATCAGGGTGACCTACTAGGGAACACATGACCTCTGTGTGCCGGTACTCACCGCTGACCTGCGCCAGGTCAATGCCTTTGTCGGAGGCCAACTTCTTGGCGAGGGGGCTGGCGAACACGCGGCCTTTCCTACTGCCGGCGGCGGCCGGGGCGGCGGGAGCGGCGGCTGGGGCCAATGAGGGGGCAGCAGCCTGGAGACCAAGAGGAAACACACACACACACACACACAAACACACACTTTATATGGGAATAAGCCGGTACCGGAAATACCAGCTTCTCAGAGTGGGAGGGATCATTCACGTCACCCTCAGAGCGGGAAATATGGGAATGGGAAATTTCAGAAACCCTCATAACTCTGCAGATTTAATTCATTACAGTGACATTGTTCAAAGATAACAAAACATTTGTTCATCTTCAGCCTACAGAAACATTTCCATGTTTAATCCCAACTAATTATTTATAAAATGTATAAAATATGAATTGTACTATTTCTCCCATTGGACATGACTTCTTGGACTTCTTGACACATTACTCAATATAAATGAGTTACTATTTACTTACTTAGCAGACTGCCTTTATGAATCTCTGTGGGAATCTACTGGTGTGTGTGTGTCAATTGACTTGTGTAAGCATCTGTCCAACACGTGTGCATGTGTGTATGTGTGTCAGAGTGTGTGTGTGTGTGTGTGTGTGTGTGTGTGTGTGTGTGTGTGTGTGTGTGTGTGTGTGTGTGTGTGTGTGTGTGTGTGTGTGTGTGTGTGTGTGTGTGTGTGTGTGTGTGTGGCGGTGCCTCACCGGGGCTGGTGCGGGAGGAGGCGGGGCCACCTCGACCACGCCCGTCTCCACATAGTCCTTAAAGGCAGCGATGTCGCTCTCCTTCTCCACGATGATGCAGAGGGGCGCGCCCAGCGGGACGTCCCGCGTTCCCTCGGCGATGATGATCTTGGCCAGGTAGCCTTCCTCCTGCACCTCGAAGCCTTCGCAACAAAACACACACACCAAACGCGGCTTAGTCACATTGTGGAGTGTGTGTGTGTGTGTGGTTGGCGGCTGGTTTACGCAGCCTCACCTGACCCGAGTCAGACTGAGTAGACGCTGGGGTTGAGGCTGCACACCTGTGGTGCATGAAGTAGTCATGGCCCACAGGATGTATATGTTTGCAATGTATTTATTGTTTGCAATTTATAAACCAGCAGTCAACTCTGAGATGATCTGGCAGTGGGCCAAGTGGTTTGGGAGTAAAGTGAATCACACATCAAAACAAACACAAGAACGGACCCGGATCCGACATTTCCCAAGGACAACATACTGGCTGTAGCATCGTTGTGGGAGAAGCCAGTGGTTCGACCTGGCAAGCTTCCTTAATCTCTGATGACATGTCATGGTCATTTTATGATTTAGTACAGTAAATGTGTTACGTATCGCCCCTTCAAACTGTTTTGCTTGTTATGCTACCACTATATGTCTGCACGTTATAATGGCACCTATTGCACCCCTCACTGTCCCTGAAGGAGGGATTCTCCTTTCTTCGTTCCTCCTCAAGGTTTCTTCCTTGATAATGAAGGGAGTCTCCCTGCTCTTTATAATAATAATGGATAAGGGATAGGATGGGTGTCATATATAATGTGGGGCTTGTGGAGCCCTGTAGACTGTAAGTCTGATAAAGGGCTAAAAAGACAATTGACAAAATCACATGCAACAAGGCCGGGTGAAAGAAATGACATAGGTCTGATTTGTTTGGAGTATGTTTTTTGTACGTGGAGTTGACATTGTCAATCCTCTCTGGCAGGTAAAACAATTCAGGGTTTCATATTAAATATAATATTAAAAATATTAAAGCGTGGCCAGTCGATTGTTCCACTCTGGCAGGTAAGGAGACCCGATTCTAACAGTTCATTTTGGACCCTGCACACAAATCTATGGCCAGTAAAACGTGAGCCGGAGGTCAGTGTCGGAGGCCGGGTCCTACCGATGGTGGCCTTGTCCGTCTCGATCTCCGCCAGCAGGTCTCCTTCGTTCAGCTTCTCCCCCACCTTCTTCTCCCAGCGCTGCACGGTGCCCATGGTCATGGTGGGGGACAGGGCAGGCAGCTGGATCTGGAACACACACACACACACACACACACACACACACACACACACACACACACACACACACACACACACACACACACACACACACACACACACACACACACACACACACACACACACACACACACACACTCAGGATTTGTGACAAACGATATATCTTTATCACTCGGCTTTGTTGATTCTGATCACTTGATTCTGATTGAGAATTTAAAGCTGTGGACGCTATTTCCAACTGATTTTTTTTTTTTAGCTGAAGCAATGAAACAATTTTTTGTTGTTTTATTTTGTGTCAAATTGATTTCTTTAGTAAGTAGCCGTGTAATAAGCAGGATAATGTACAGCGAGTCATTATTGTGAAAATAAACCCCGACGGTGTGATGCAGGACCCCGACGTGAAGCGTCCATAGGAGCCGTTTACGGGTGATGATGTTGTTTTTGCTGATTTAATTGTTGTTGTTTTCGTGGTTATGATGGTGATGGTGGTTTGTGACGGTGATTAAGATTGCTGTGACGATTGTTGTGGTGGTAGTTTGCGACGGCAGTTCGCCATGGCGATCGTTATGATGGCGTTTGGGATGGTGATGGCGGTTATGAATGGCTGCGTTGGTCTCACCTTGAGGTGGGTTGGGTAGGAGCTCCCTGGGGCGGCGGCCGGAGGAGAAGGAGCAGAGGCAGCAGGTGATGAAGACGCTCCAGCTGCAGCTAGGGAGTCGGCCGTCACGTCCTTAAAGGCTGCGATCAGCTCCGGACTGTCAGGGAAACACAGCACACAGCACAAACAAAACAGAAATGTAATGTACAGCTACAAAAAAAAAAGAAGCAAAACCGTTTTGACGTTTGGATAAAGAAATATTGGACACGTCTGTTTAGAGCAAGAGGAGCGCCGAGTGGTTCAACCACAACATCATTATTTAACAGAATCTCGTTGCCCCTGACAACATCCATCTGGAGACAGGAGAGAGACGGGCAGACAGCAAGCAGGGACACAGGAAGCGAGGACACAGGAAGCGAGGACACAGGAAGCGGAGACACGCAGACGCGCGTCTCCAGGAAACGGAGGGTATAAGCGTTCAAGCGGCGGCCGTTTACTGACTTGTCGACGGTGATGCAGATGATGTCACCGATGTTCACGTCTCTGGTCCCCTCCGCCACCAGGATCTTGGCCATGTAGCAGTCCTCCAGAATCTCAAAGCCCACCGTGGCTTTGTCCGTCTCCACCTGCACGCGGAAACCGGAGGGTCAAAGGTCACGCAGGGTCAAGGGTCACGCAGGTTCAAAGGTCACGCAGGGTCAAGTGCCTTAAAGACGGCAAATATAGTCGGCGTGAAGCGCACATACGGTCCAATTTTAAGATCTGTCTCTCTCTCTCTCTCATACCCTCTCTCTCTCTCTCTCATACCCTCTCTCTCTCATACCCTCTCTCTCTCTCTCTCTCTCTCTCTCTCTCTCTCTCTCTCTCATACCCTCTCTCTCTCTCTCATACCCTCTCTCTCTCTCTCATACCCTCTCTCTCTCATACCCTCTCTCTCTCTCTCTCATACCCTCTCTCTCTCTCTCTCTCTCTCCCTCTCTCCCTCCTCCCTCTCTCCCTCTCTCCCTCCTCCCTCTCTCCCCTCCCTATCCTCTCTCTCTCTCTCTCTCTCTCCTCTCTCTCTCTCTCTCTCTCTCTCTCTCTCTCCCCCTCTCTCTCTCTCCCTCCCTCCCTCCCTCTCTCTCACCTCGGCTACGAGGTCACCCTCGTTGATCTTCTCCCCCTCCTTCTTCTCCCAGCGAGCGATGGTTCCCGTCTGCATGGTGGGAGACAGAGCCGGCAGCTGGACCTGTCACAAACAAACAAACAAACAAACAAACAAACAAACAAACAAACAAGATGTCTGAAGAGCAGGAGGGTGAAAAGAGGGGACGCAGCGGCTCGAGTGTCTCCCGGGCCAAAAAGGTACCGGGTTCGATCCCCAGTGTCCACGCCTGAG
>JAOPHQ010005748.1:90000-113458 GCA_030340625.1 Merluccius polli | reverse complement strand
CAGGAGGACACTATCTCTGCGCTGTTGTCATGCGATATGCCACCCGGCCGGTTCCCAGGGCTCCGATTGTTCATGTAATCTAGACTCGGCGGTCACACACCGCGACACCGCCGAGAACAAACTGTTTGAACCGGGAGGAGGAGGAGGAGGAGGAGGAGGAGGAGGGAGGGAGGGAGGGAGGAGGAGGAGGGGAAAAAAGGCCCAGGCCCGCGTTTGACGTTTGACGTCAAACGATGCTACTGAATGATGTCAGTGTCACGTCACGCGCCTGCGTTCACCCCGCCCCTTTCGGCTGTTGGGACTTTTAAAACCTAACTTACTGTATAATATTTATATTTATATATAATATATATAATATATATAATATATATATATATATATATATATATATATATATATATATATATATATATATATATATATATATAATATTAATATATTTATATATAATATTATATAATATATATAATATTAATATTTATGGAACCCAACATTTTCATGTCGCCAAAAGCCAACATATTGGGGCCGGTCCCTAGTGGATCCTAGTGGATCATGATCATCAGGTTGTCCATGATGCATTCAGGCCACACATCATCAATAAGGCGGTGGAGTAAGTAAAACCCCAGGCAGCAGGCACAGGCAGCAGGCCTGCTGTTCGCAGCACCGCACAGAGACACGCACTTTGTTTTCCCCGTCTCTTCTCCCCAATACGTTACAACGGGACGGCGTGGCGATCGGCGTGACCAGGCCCGTTTCAAGGAATTTGGGGGCCCCAAGCAAAATGGACATGGAGGCCCCACACCTGGATTGGAGGGGGTGGTGGGGGGGGGGTACGCGATTGTCAACGCGGGGGTGGGGGGGGTACGACCGACGGGGGGGGGGGGCCCCAGGCCAGCTCGGGGCCCCAAGCAACTGCTTGGTTTGCTTGCCTTCTCGCGACTGGGCGTGACGCGTGTCGACCATCCGCACACGCTGTGGGTCAGCTTCGAATCACAAACAGAGGCGGGTTTTTTCCTCATCGACGCCGAGTACGCGTGATGGGGTTTTAACCCACGCGGTTCCCACAGGGGAGACACCGCGTGGGACGTCTTCGCCGCGGCTCCTTACCCCGTCCAAGACTGGACGCAGAGGAAGAGACGAGACGGCCGGGTCGAGGCTTAACGCCGCGAGAAGAATAAATGACGTGTGGATTTGAAGGATTTTGCAGGGGGGCTTGGGGGACAGACGAGGGCCCCATCTTCAACTCGGCAGGACAGAGTTATCCTTTTGACATTCACCTTTTGACGTGTATTTATTTTTTCTAATGGCTGGAGGTTGAGTGTGTGTGTGTGGAGAAAATAAAATCATACAAGAGTCAAACCCAAGAGTAATCCTAAAAGTACTTTATAAAACGACACAGAGAACGCCACTATCGGCTTAGAGTTGTTTTGTCTTTAAAATGAGGATAAGGGGCCATAATATTTAGAGTAGAAATTACGGATAATGGACATTTTAATTATTCATCATTCATTCAGAGGAATGGTCTGTGAGGCTTTCAGGGAGCAGGAAAAACATCCAGAAAATAGCTTTAGTAAATCGTCATGTGTTGTTGCGCGTAAATTAGCCTGTGACCTATGCGGAAAGGCACTCAGGGGTTTGTGTGGTATGTAGGAATTGTAAAAAATGAGGACATTTAGATTCAGGCCGGGAGCCAGGTCCACCCGGCAGGATGTTTTTTGCTACCTTTTTTTCACTATTATTTCCTGTTATCCCATACATTGGGCCATCACAAGTTGATAAGCTCCACCCCCAACTCGGGGCCGTTTGGCCTCAGGGGCCAAAAAAAAACCTTTTTGGGAAAAGCTTCTGGCGAAATGTAGTTGCATATATTAGGGTACTACAACTGCATAAATGGTCAGACAAGTCTGACATTTTGCATGGTGTATCCTGACACATAGGGGACACTATCAGAATAATATTCTGGGGTTTACTGCCTTTCAATTTTCAAATATAACCCTCAGTTTATTCCCAAAAGACAAAAAAATGTGTGTTCGCCTGACAAATTGTCATCAATGGTGATCATTTTCAAGCATTTTGTTATACATATCACTGCCTTACATGGATGTGAAAAACTTCCCACATTTGTAAGCTTCAATTTAATCCAAGGTGACCTTTCTATTTAGAAGATTACACCTGCTATGACCAAAGGTCTCCAGTGTACCTCAAATCGGAGAAAGCTGAACTTTCACCATTACCCTTCCAAATGGGATTAAGCATGTTTTCTTGCATATAAACAATATCTTAAACAAGAGTTGAGACTTGAGTTAATGTTATTTACATTATTTACGTTATTAACGTTATTAACTATATTTACGTAAATAATGTATATAAATAACGTTATTTACGTTATTAACGTTATTGAAGTTATTTACGTAAAAAACAAATAACATTATTTACGTTATTATTTACATTAACGTTATTAACGTTATTTACGTAAATAACGTCATTTACGTTATTTTTTACGTTATTAACGTTGTTAACTTTGCTTGTTAAAAGCAGCAGTGTGTAGTCCTCGTCGGCCTCATGACCACAAGGTGAGAAGTGGTGCTGGGAGCCAGCGGTCCATACGGCTTATTGTGTCTCACCCAATATTTGTTCTTCTTGTCTTTACATTCCAGTCGGCTATTGTTCTCATGATGCCGACGAAACAGCAGCCGAGGGGCTAGAACCAGACCCATTATGTTGAAGTAATAATTAACATAAAACGCTAGCACTAGTGCACAAGTATTAGCAGTTTTGCCTGAGATTTGTTCATCTGTTTGAGGTTGTAATGACTTCATTAGTCGGGTGCTTTAATGCATGCATTGTAATCAATGGCATTCGTGTCATTTCAGTCATAGCATAAATCTCCTATCTGCTTCTGTTCATGCTTTTGGAATTGATTGCTTCTCTGGAAATAATCTTTCGGTCTTTAATCATCGCTGTATGTGGAACACATTACTTTTATATGTGGTAATGGGGAAGGGGGGGGGGGGCATAAAACAATTACACAGCTAATGGACAACGTAACAGGTCGAGCCATCACCACAGTGGGAGATGGGCTGTCACCGGTTACACACTGCCACAGCACAGAAAACGTACAGGAACATTGTTTATGGTTCAGCTAGAATTTTATTTATAACAAGTGTATATTAACATACCATTAACATAACAGTAAATTATACAGTCCCCAGTTTGCTTTCGGTAGGGGCTGGTTTGGTTATTAAAAATAAAAAGACATGACTAAATTCTAAATAGTTGGGGACCAATGGCCCGGATATAACCAGGCATTTCAATTGACCTTGGTTGGTTGCAGGTCACAAATGGAACAATGAAAGGGTGAGATGCATAAACGACTCTGGCACACAGCCGACCGCCAACTGCTGTAAACTCGCTTCAACCGCCTAGCAACCACACACACAATTCGCCGGGGGTAAAAAAAAAAAAAAAACAAGTCAAAAAACAAAACAAAAAGAAACCCCCAATCCATTTCTTTGAAAATGAAGGACATTTGCGGGTTTCCGTTGGTCTCTTTTGTTCAAAGACAAAAACCATACAAAACAAAAACAAAAACAAAAAACCCCTGCAGACCATTCCTGACCAAACACACAGGGTCCCCCAGCCCCCCCCGAAGGGTCTGGACCCACCGTTCCAGGCTAGCCAAGCCCCGCCCCCCAGGGCCGCCGCGTCGCTCCAACCGCCACCGGGAGACACGTGGCCGCCCGGGAGCTCACTCCTTCCGGCGCTTCTTGTCGTGGTAGTCGTCCTTGGAGCGGCCGCTGGTGGACGGCCTCTTGGAGCCGCCGTGGTGCTTGGCGTCCTCCAAGAACTTGTCCAGACCGAAGGGATCCTCCTCGAACTGCACCGGGCCCTCGCGCCGCTGCGCGTGGTCCGCCCCGGTGAACTCCTTGTCGGGCACGAACCTGGAGGAAGGAGGTTGGGGTTAGAATAAGGGGGGGGGGGTCGATGACGCATACATAAAGGACAGGAGAGTCTCTCTGAAACACTCTCCCCAACCACAGCCGTCCGGCGAACACCGTGCCGTCATTCAAGCAGGCCCTCAAAACCCACCTCTTCAAGCAGGCGTTAACCTCCTACCCTCCTCTCCCCTCCCTGTCTCCTCTACTCCTTCTCTCGTCTTCTTCGCGTACCTTACATTTGCCTTGTGTCTCAGTGTAAAGCGTCTTTGAGCACCTTGGAAAGTGCTATATAAATCGAATGCGTTATTAGTATTACTATTACTATTATTATTATTATTATTATTATAGTGGATGAGGTGTTTCCGTCTCCCAGCCAACTGGTTGATCACAAAATGTCCGCCAAAGCTCAACTGTAACCATGAGCAAAATGCCATACGAACCCCTGCCGCAAGTCAATTTCGATAAAAAGAAACGAAAACTACACATTTCTAAGCACTGGTGTCAGTTGTATGTATGTTGTGTGTATGTTAACTTCCAACTTGTCTTGCATGACCCTAGAAATCCAGGTGCTAGCAAACCAGCCAGCCATTCCTGAAGGGCACTGAGTGACTTGACACTGGCCGGCTAACATAAGGGCCGGGCTACGCTCTGTTAGCAGAGGGTAGCCATGTGAAACCAAGGACACCAGGACCCGCTGGGAGATTACGAAATGACGTCAACAGCACGCAAAAAAAACAAACATGGTTTGACAATATGCTTCAATTGAGAAGCACATTTTGGGCTACTGGACTGGGCTAGTTCGGAAGGCAAGTATAATTTTGTGCTTTTTCTTGTGTGGCTTTTACTTGATTTTTTTTATCTTGTTCCCTTTACTGTCCTGTAATTTCTTACCCTCATTTTCCATCTGGGATTAATACATTCATAAATCTCATCTTATTTCAATGACCAGGTTTGGGTGAGGGTGAATCAAATATGTGTAAAAGGTCTTGTTTTTTTAATGCATGATCCTTAGAATGGTTTAACGTTATAGTACACACACACACACACACACACACACACACACACACACACACACACACACACACACACACACACACACACACACACACACACACACACACACACACACACACACACACACCTGTTGTTTTTGGTGAGGTTTTCAAAGTCATCTGCGTAGGCGTCCTTGTCGATGTTCTTGCTGGGCCGGTAGATGTTCTGGGCCATGTCTCGGCCACCGCGGAAGGGCTGGTCGTACACGTTGTACGTCTCATCCTCACCGCCGGCAAAACCGCTGTCCATACCCTGAGGGGAGAGCGCAGTACATGGTAGGAAATATTAGAAAACCAGATATATTCGAAAGGGTCATCACACCTGGCATTTACATAAAAGAGAATCTGGTGATCCAATCACAATTGGCTCCAGACTACAAGACAATCTGATCTGGTCACATAAAATAACAAAAAACCCCCTGCAAACATCGTCTGATATTGTACTTTATCAATGCGGTGTAGAGCATTTGTCCGATGCAAATGATTCAAATGACCATGCAAAATCGTTTCTCTTTGCATGTTGTGTGAGCTGAACACGGTCAACAGTAAAGTCTTGCCTAGTGTAGTTTCACACGGGCAACTTCTGGCTCCGTGTTTAGATGATTTCCAGGGGAATAACCCCTGCAAAGTCGGGGTTAACATTGCTCCGGAGCAGGGCCGGCTAGCCCTGGGCTAAAGGCAGGGTTAGCCCACTTTGGAATAGGCGAGGATTGTGCCAGTGGAAGAGCGCTTCTCCGCCTGGGGCTAACAGCTCCCTTAGCTCCAGGCTAAGTGCGGTGTGAAAAGCCCAATAGAATCTGACAAAAACTTTAACGGCGCACAAATTTAGTGGGGCTGTGTTTTTTCCCTGCTCGCTTCCTCGGGAAAAAGGTTGGACGTGAAGATTTGAAGAAATGTTTCACGCGGCCATGAGCATTCGGGTTTTAAGCGAAACTGCCGGTGCTACAGTGGTTGGACGGTGAGGACAGGTGGGGGCGCTCTACTCACCCGGTTGCGGTTGAAGAGTCTCTGGTCGTACTGAGCCTCGCTGGAGGTGCGGGGGTTGGGCACGCCCAGCGCGATGAGCTCGCTGACGTCTCGGTCCTGGTCCCTCTGCAGCTTGGACCTGAAAACGCACAGATTCAACGGTTAAAACAACCAAACCGAACGTGCAGGTGGAAATCTCGACGAGACCAAGGAGACGCTAACTTTCACAGTAATGCACACTTTATGGTAATCACAACAACAAAAAAAGTTAGATGATAGGATTGTTCCCGGTTGGGCCGTTGAGGACGGCAACAACCTAACTGCCAGCAGATGTCAGCCATTTCAATTCCATTTACAACAAGTCTACAAACCCTGCTAAAAAAAAACATAGCCGCAGTTCCCCCTGCAGCGGTATCAAAAAGTGATAAAGATCTCGTGTAATTGCGCTGGAAAGAGCTCTGCCGTTCCGGAGTTAAGCAGGGGAGGCAGGTAATGAGGTTGACTCCACTCCGAAGACAGCAGGAATTGTCATTCGTATGACATTGATTCTCCACTACCCCCTTAGAAACCGATGTGAACACAACGGATACCGCAACTAGGGCCGCAAACGGGTACTCGAGTTAACGAGTACTCGTAAAGCAAGTCGTAAGCGACTACAAAAATATTGTAATCAAAAATCGTTTTGTAGTCATTTTTCCGACATCTTACGAATACATTATGTTGATATGTGTTTTGGCAAAGTTTTGAAGCAGGAAATATCATTAAATAGTCAAAAGCCTTCGCCGTTGTGCAGTCATTGTTGTTGAGAGGCTGTATAACGACAAGTTTGTTTGCCAACGTTTAGTAGGTGGAGTTCCCCCCAGGTTCTCAATAGCAGCTTATGCAGTTTAAACTTTGTTTATTTTTTTAAGTTAAAGATATCGAATATTCAACAGATATTCACTGCAATTTTTCCCAATTTCATTTCTGAAACGATTCAATTGGTTAATTTAAATAACGCTTTGTGGAGTGTGTGTTGATAGCAAAGTGGCTCTCCCCCCAGTGTGTGTGTGGGGATAGCTGGTTTATCCTGGGTGCCATGATTGCTCATGCACCACAGGTGTGCAGCCCCACCCAGCCTAGAGTCCAATCAGTCTGACTCAGGCCAGGTGAGGCTGTAAACCAGCCATCAACAACAACACACTCCAATGCTACAAAAGAGAAAGTGCTGTGTGGAGGACAGAAAACTTTTACTTTTTGGTATTTCTTGCACCCGTAACAGCAAACGCATAAAAAGTGCCTAAATACACATGTACTACACTACAGGACATCCTGCAGTGATGCTCTTGAATCGCAACAGGTGACCGGTTTATTCCCAATGGCTGCACCGGCCCTGCTGAGAATGCTTGCCCACTTCCTGCCGACCCGTGAATTATTTGAGAAAGGGAGACAGAGACGGGGCGAGTACCTCTTATCAGGAGCGGCCCTGGAGATGTTTCTGTCGTGCTGCCGCTCTTTCCGTCTGTCATGGCGGATCTCGTCACGCTCCCTGGCTTCCGTGTCCTCACCCCCTGTGGAGAGGGAGGAAGAGGAGGAGGGCAAAGATGAGATGGAGGGATGGAGAGAGGGAGGAAGGGAGGCAGAGAAAGAGGGAGGGAGGAAACACGGCAGGGCGGGAGGGTAAGGGAACAAAAGTGTGAGGCAATATTGATAAGAATAAAGACGATGGGGGACCGACCCAGGGGTTAAAGGTCAAATAGAGCACTAGAGAACGGTTGAACATGAGCACTAACACAAGCAGTGGAGTCAGAAATAGCAGGTTACAACTAAACAGAGAGAAAACAATTTAATGGTTGGTGCCAACAAAAAAACAGCAGATGGCTGTTGGGTTTTTTGCATATGAACATTAAATTCAGTGGAGAGACGTCATTAAACCACAGCATGATTCAGATTCATTTGAGTGGTTTTTAAACTGTCCAATAGGCACTTTGCTCTCATTATGTGGCGATGCACCACAATGACACAATGTTTTCGTGACCCATCTACTTTCGGCTTGTGTGACCAATAAAGTTATTTTCATTACCGCCAATTGTTAAATACACACACAACCTTGAGACTGACCTTTGTCTCCGTGACCTTTGATCCCAGCTCTGCGATATTTTCATTACCGCCAATTGTTAAATACACACACAACCTTGAGACTGACCTTTGTCTCCGTGACCTTTGA
Organism: Merluccius polli; assembly: GCA_030340625.1. NCBI lineage: Eukaryota > Metazoa > Chordata > Actinopteri > Gadiformes > Merlucciidae > Merluccius > Merluccius polli. The sequence continues at coordinate 105,296 of JAOPHQ010005748.1, read as the reverse complement.
TCCCAGCTCTGCGATCTCGGGCCATCTGGGCCAGTTCCCTGAGCTTCTCTTCCTTCTTCTCCTTCTCCTTCTGGGCCATCTTCTTCTCTACCTGAGCACGCATCTCCACCGCCTCTCTGGCCTAAAGGACACACAAGCAGTGCCATGGTCAAGACAGCTCCAGTGAACCTCCAGTTTGTCCCGTTAACAGTTGAGGAAATGTTTTTCCAACATATTGGCACAGGGTGAGTTACAATGTTGAGAATGGCAGTTGAGGAATAGTGGTTTAGAGTTAGAGTAGAGTAATAAAAACTACTTTAGGCCTGAGGTTCTGGCCAAAGAACCACACTTTCAAAATACGGGCATATGTCATTCGGTTTACCGTTTTATGCTTTTATTTTACCTGACTCGTGCCCATGTAAAACACTGAATGGCATTTTTGTTTAAAGGGTGCTTATTATATATATAAAAAAAACACCCACACCCACAAAGAGTCAAACACACCTACGTATTGATAAAGACAACACACAGAAGACATACATTCTCCAAAATGCTGAAGTGTTTCACAGAGGACAACAAGAGCGAATACAGAAACCCAACATCAAATTACCTTTCTGTCCGCGATGTAGAGGGCTTCGGCCAGCTTGGCAAAGTTCTCGTTGATGTGGACGGTCTGAAGGCCTCTGCCGTCGGCGGCCAGGCGCTTGTCCAGGGGAATGGTGTACCCCTGAGAAAAACACATGACCGATTTTATATTCAAATATATTCGAGTGGTTTGAAAGCCATGCGGCCAGTTTGAGTCAGACAGCTGTTAACAGTACCTTGGCGTTCTTCCAGTTGGAGATGCAAGGAGGAATCTTCCACTCCTGTTGCTCCTTGACTGTCATCTAAAGAAGGGGAAGGAATATGTCACCAAATATGTCATGACATCAAAATCTGGACCAATGGGTTTTGATTTTCATCAGCAGTAGCAGAGTCCTAACAAATAGCATAGGAAAGCAAAAATGATGAAGCCTTGATCCCTTCCCTTAAGGTTTAAAATGTATAATACAACATAAGATAGAACTTAATTAATCCTGAAGGAAAATGTTGTGCCAGAGATTGCTAAAAAATTACAACATAAGAATAAAAACAGTAGCGATATATAAAATGTATAAGGAGTAAATGCACCAGTGCCTCATAGGATAACAATAAAAGTAGGGTACATTTTGTAAAATAAGTAAACTAAAATAGACAAGTAAATAGAAAAGTAATATTGCACATGATATTCAAATTAATTGTATACTACAATTTGTAGCCACCTCGCAATGCTTTTCAATGAAAATAAATAGTTGAGAGATTGTGAATGGTACCTTCCTGCTCGGGGAATGCAGAACAGGGGCAGGGGGAGAGGGAGGGCCCCTGGGAATCTTCTTATTGATCCTGGAAGACAGAAAAAACCAAACACCATATAAATCTCAATCTGTTAACAGCCACCAAGGTCGCTCCATTTCTTCACCGGGTAAAGCAGACTGTGATATTAAGTTACATATCGACAATCGATGAAGATAAATATCACAATTCAAAATACCATTCTAAACAGTCTCAGTGGGACATTATATTGAAGTACATGCAAGTTTAAAGTATGGGTCTAAAACTAGTTTCCCTTTCTCACTGGCATTTATAACCTCATTCTAAGGGCATATCATTCATTTAGACCAAAACTGGGTATCACAATAAGTCGATAGCTTCATTTCATGACGATACAACACCAGTCAAAGGCAATACAATGGAATTATCGCCCAGCCCTAAGTTGTGTACATACTTGAATCTGGGTGGCTCCATGGGGTCCTTCTGCATCTCCACCATGCGGAATGACCCTCTGCTTCGCACCCGAGTTGAAGGCCACTCCTTGCTGAGACGGAGTATATCTGTAGGCAGAGGAAAAAAGCAAAACGTTGTTTTTACCACATATAAACCCTTTCATACCAAATACACACATGACACAGAATGACCATTGGCAGCCTCAGGAAAAAATGCATACCACCACATATTAAAAGCAAAAATATACAATTACATTTATTAGAAAAGGTACAAGTGAAAAGCCACACGTTTGTTGAAAGTAGTAGTCACTCGTATTGTGCGTTACGTTCTTGAAAAGCATTAGCAATCCACGGTGCTCTCCCTATTCTGGTTGAATGAGTGTAATGAATATGGAGGTACCTGATGTACTGCGCAGGAGCCTGTTTGTCTGCGGCCCTCACCGGCATGGCTGCAGCGATCTTCTGAGACACCTGCTTGTCCAGGGCTGCGCGCGTCTTTTCTGTCAGCTGGAGACAGAATACACACACTTCAGTGTCAACAATACGTTTAGGAAATCACACGTTTTCCTATTTTGTCACAATCTATTACTATGTAAGGGGTAATGTTTCTTTAAACACATTAACACCATTTCAGATAAGTTAACTCCCATCAACATCAAACAAATTGGATCCAATTCGCTGAGATCTTCATTAAATCAGGTCCATCCCAAAGACCAGAAGCCACATCCACAAGCAGAGCTAGGTTTTACCTCCTTGACAGCCTCCTCATCGGGCCTCTGGAGCTCTGGGGCTTCATCGTTCAGGACCTCCTTGGGAAGCAGGTCTGTGTACTTACTGAAGACCACCTACACAGGTAGAGGAGGGAAACACGGTTACAAACCCACCGAAGAGCAGAGAGAAACAGGGTCAATTTTTTCAAACATCTGTTCTTACAAAGAAAAAGCCAAAATTGAATGGATGCATATTTTCAATATTTTGAGTATTCGCAGTGGCCAATAGAAAGCGAGCGAAATAACAATTGATGCATGTTTTTCTCCACAATTCACTGTGTGTGGTCTAAACCTGAAATTGACCATAAGCAACGACAATCTGACCATTAGGCCCCTCTCGCTTACGCAGCGGCTCACCTTATCCTTTCCCTGCCCTTGTCTGGCGATGGCGTCGTATTTGATCTTCCCCTCGGCGTCCACCTGCACGGCGAGCGCGTTGGACGTCTTCTTCTTCCTGCCCATCTCCAGGGGAAACTGGGCCACGTGGATCTCAGGAAAGGCACCTCCATCGCCAAAGTCCTACGCGCACACAGATGGCGGTGGACGAGATGACACGTGAGTGTTAGGAGGAGGAGGAGGTGGAGAAGCGGAGGAGAAAAAAAAGCATTGCCACAAAGCTCAATCATTATCTCCACAATCAAACATGGCCATGCCAGGTGCTGGGTTTGGACATGGATCATGGATGCCACAATGGCAATGTATTAACAACACACAACACTAGTCAGTCAGTCAGTCAGTGTGTGTGTGTGTGTGTGTGTGTGTTGCTCACCTCAAGTGCTCGGGGCACCCAGCCCTTCCTGTGCTCGTACGGAGGGGGTTCATTGCGGGACGAGACCAGGGCGGTGGAGTAGGACTTCTGCGCCCGGAGCCGCTCCTCGGCCTCCAGCTGGTCCTGGGACAGCTGCGTGGGCGACGGTAAAAAGCTGGAGGGACAAAACCAAACCCGGGGTTAAACAACGCATGCGCACCGGGACGCGTGTGGCTAAAAAAACCCCGCGGCCTAGCCGTTATAATCTTCCGTTAAGCCCGACTTTGGTGGTGAAGAGCGAAACGCACACGCACACGACACATGACCGTAGATGTGAGTGATGGCCGTCGTAGCGAGGTGGGAATTCACGTTTAATTTGCGACGTACGTTACGTTTAAAAAGGGCATTGCAAAGGTGGGGAAGCTGCTAGGCTAGCTTGCTGTGTGTTTATTAGCATCGTTAGCCGGCGCCTAAACACAAGACTCACCCGCTCACAAGACGGGCGTACACGTTTTTTCCCCCTTTTTGAGATACGCGTATAGGCGGGATACAGGGTAATCATACGTATACGAAAGCAACGGACACATTTAAACACCGTTAAAATGTGAAAAAAAAGAAGTAGGCCCTTGTCAGACGGACTTACCTCGCAAGCGACATTTTCCTTTCTTCCCTAGCCAGGAACTGCGCATGCGCACCACCGGGCATAGAGCAGCGCAGGACAGAAGAGACGATGATAGAATAGGATAGGATAGAGTGGGATATCAAATCATTGAATAATTGAATCTAACCAGTAGATTCAGTGAAAAAATAAATATCAGGCAATAAAAACCCTGTTCTGGTTAAATAATAAAATAATAATAATGAGTTTGAGCTTATCATGTTTAGTAATTGGTTTTTTTATCCACCACACAGCGCAATTTTGAAGACCAAAGTTGAAGACTATAAGGACAATAGATGCAACAAAATAAAACACAGGTCAACGATGACTTGCTGCATCCTCCATTTTAGCCATCACCAGCTTGGTGTGAGCTGGTACCTCCGCTCTCCCACTCCCACAGTCTGGGGGCCGTGACGGAGGACAGAGGTCAGCCGAGGCGACTCGTCCACAATCAACCCCTTCCTCTCTCTGCCTGTACGTTTGCAGAACGGCCGCTGATGAATAGCCCATTGCTTATGTAACTGGGAGCCATTGTCTGTTCCACTGTCTGCCAAGTTCCCACTTGGTCCAGGCCCCTCTTGGGAAAATCTAGTTCATATGGCTCCTTCTTTTTCTCCTCCGTGTTAAAACTTGCCGGGCTCATCCATTGACTTTCTCCACACTGGATCCTAGCACAGGACACCGGCACAAAGGGCTGAAATAACCCAAGTTTCAGCCCAATGCAACTTAGAAATAAATGCCCCAAGTTGAGGCAGTGCACAGATTCATTTTTAATCAGAGGTGTCAAAAGTATTCACATTCGTTACTCAGGTAGAATTATAGATACTAGGGTCTAAAAAGACTTTTCCTTTAACTCAAAGACATTTCCTTAAACTCAAGCTTTTTACTCAAGTAAAAGTGTAAAAGTACAGGTTTCAAAACTACTTAAAGTATAAAAGTAAAAGTAATGTACCATTAAGGACAAAAGCTTAGGCTGCATCACAGGGCCTATAGTGCATTACCCCACCTCCCAAAAAAAACATAATAATACTAATAATATAATGTTATATTAAAATGTTATGTTGAAACATTTGGGATGCACTAGGATACCTGTTTCAGCCACATATATGCGCATTTTAGTACAATGAAAATACATTAAAGAACCATATATGTGTACTACTGATCATTGTGTTTCAAGGAGCGGAAGACTATAAGTATTGTAATGGTTCAAAAAGTCAAACTTCAGAGGCATGTTATCAATAACCTTTATTGGAATGTAAATGTACATCCAAGCATAGCCGCAGGAATCTGTGAGGACAACGGATGTAAGATAACAATCAATATGCTTTTTCAAATTAGACGGCAGGTTTTTTAAGGCCATTAGCTCGTGGGACTTGGGTGCTCAGAGCTTGCAGCGCATGCGAAAAGAGTTGCTTTTGCATCCAACCATTTCGAAAAATTCTTCCCGGTACGGCCAGGGAGGTACAGGGGTTGGCTGGTCTTCCTGGCTCCCAACCTCCTCGCTGGTTCTTTGGTTGGGACATTTCGCTCGAGGTTTTTTCGAGTCTCTGCCACGGACATCTTGGCACAAGGCTACGTCTGCTATTGCTGCGTTCCAGACAATGTCAGAGGTCAAAAAGTTCACTGGAACGCCACTCAAAGTCGGAGTTCTTACTTGTAAACTCGAGTTAAATCCATCTACCCCATGTAGTAGTTCTATTATAAATTATTATACATGTATAATTATACGTATTATACATGTATAATAGTTCTATTATACATTATTATACATGTATAGTTATACATATTATACATGTATAATAGTTCTATTATACATCCATGATCTACCCCGACTTCACGGAGAGTCAGTTGTCTGACGTCACGCAACTATGGTCAATGTCGTGCACTCTATCCGGATGCTGCGATTTATCTGGATAGGTTTTTTTGTGTGTGTTTTTTTGAACCATGACAAGCCGGAATGAAAACAAGCTGAAATGAAATAGGAGTAACGAGGCTATTTTTAAAATGTAAGGAGTAGAAAGTACAGATAATTGCGTGAAAATGTAAGTAGAGTAGAAGTAAAACGTCGGCTGAAAAATAGATACTCCAGTAAAGTATAGATACCCAAAATGTCTACTTGAGTAACAAAGTATTTGTACTTCGTTACTTGACACCTCTGTTTTTAATGCTTTGTAACAATGTGATTTGTGTGAGTTTGCGATGGAATATAATTAACAATGCTGCAGTAGATTTTATTTGATATGAAGAATATAAAACTATGTTTGGACTGTGATCGTCCCAAAGAGTCAACTGGAAATATAACAAACTAGCTGTTATGCCTATATATGGCCTTTTAGTTCTATATCTTTCTTTCTTTCTTTCTTTCTTTCTTTCTTTCTTTCTTTCTTTCTTTCTTTCTTTCTTTCTTTCTTGCTATCTACTTATCTTACTACTTCAATACTTCAATGCTGAGCAAGCATTCAAGAAAACACTAAAACCCTCCCTGATCTTTCTACATTCAGAGACCGGTGGTGTTGCTTACACTAAATACTTTTAGCAGACACTTTTTTTCAAAGCAACTTGAGGTGCGGCCTGAGAACAATCAAAGCACACAATCAATATTAAAGCCATTAGAAAAATGTAAGCGATGCGTGACTTCTGAAAGCTTATAAAAAACAAACTACTGGCCATTTGGGCAGAGTAGCTACAGGACTCAGACACAACGATAAGTCGTTTAAGTTGATTGATATTGTGTTTATATGTATACTATTTACGGGAATAAAGTGCATAGTAGGAGTGAGTGCATCGCGACAAAGAAAGATATGTTCTGAATACGCTGTCCTATACTAAAGGTTCTGGGTTTGAACCCCAATTGTCCACAGTCCGCCTGTGGGCATCCTTGGGCGAGATGCCCCGTATTAATCTCAAAGATGACATAGTAAATAATACATGAGTGTGAGAGTTAGAAAAACAAAAGCAAACAGACACAAGCCAGAGTCAGGGCTTCATACGACCAGCATGGGAAGAAACACATGCAACGCACATACAAATAAACCGAGAGGGGGAGAGAGAGAGAGAGAGAGAAAAAGATGAGGGCCAGCCGAGGAGCTATTCAGCACGATGATTAGCAGATTTAGCGGTTGGCTGGTGACTGCGGGAAATACATGTATTGTGTAATGAGCTGGTGAGGAAATGCATCAATTGCTATTGAGCTGTCCCATCCCAAGTTATGAAAGGCTGGTGGGAGGCAAATAAACAATGATCCGCCGTAGCCCGGAGATGTTCTTCCTCCCCGCGCGCTAATACCGTATCGACCTGCACACTCAAGATACTCAGTAAAACCTCAATTTGACACATTTAAATAGCAGGCGAGCACAGAGATGCATCTATTTATTTATTTTTATTAGATGCATCTCTTTTTAGATGCATCTCTTTGCTCGCTTGTTTTAAGCAAATAGAGATGAACATACAGACAGCAAAAGTACTTTTGTGTGTTTCAAGATATACTTTGTGCCTTTTATCTCTTTTGTGTAATGTATTTTTGCTCTCACATCACTCACAAGCAAATAGTGCAAACAATACCTGCACACTCAACAGTCGCATGAAACATGGGAGTAGGGTGTTTGTGTGTGTGTGTGTGTGTGTGCATGCGTGCATGTGTGTGCGCATGAATGTGTATGTGTGTGTGTGTGTGTGTGTTCGGACGCACGTGCATGTGTGTGTAGGTGTGCATGCGCGTGTGCGTGCAGTGTTGTGGAGTTTGTTTCTAAGCTCAGCTCCTCCCTGTCGGAAATGATTCATATCCCACTGATTCCCAGGTAATTACTAGGGGGAGGAGAGGGGGGGAGGATGGGGGAGTGTGGGGGAGGATGGGGAGTGAATGATAGATGAAAACAACGTGAACTGGGTCAGCTGCCTGCAGCTTCCCGCTATAGAAAACGCACACGTGTGCACACGCACACATGCACAAGCACACACACACATGCACACACACACACACACACACACATTCCTACATATGCACATTTTTGGCTTAGTTTAGGCTTAGTTTGGCATAACATAAATAGTTCCATTATTAAATATCGATGTATAAAACACTGGTGGTATGAGATAATTTGGGCCTTTTATCCCGACCTTTTCCCCATGGACCCTTTTAAATGTTTGATGGAAGAGTTTATTACCAATACTTTAATTTCCAAATAAATTGGAATGAGTGTGCAAATGTATAGTGCAAATGTGCACACTGGTAAATAAGAAGCTGCAGTGTGCGCCACTAGATGGCAGGCCAAACAAAGGTGGCGTTTCAGTCATTAACACACACATGCATACTCACACACACACACTCCCTGCACAATCTCAAGGACATCTAGCCAACAGGCGAGCCGATATGCTTCTGTACACTAACTTTGATCGCGTAATACTTGAACAGGGTGCTCAACACAAATTGTGTTCAGGCTAATCAAGGGGGGGGGGGGGGGGGGGGGCAACATCTCCCGAAAAAACACAGCGGCGGCGACGCTGTTTTTCCAATCTGGGGAGGAAATCGCTCATTTTCAAATCGACAACCAAATTGCTTTGTCACTCTGGGAAATATTGTTATAGAGACGGCAAACCGAGAGGGCGGCGAGCTAATTAAAATGCTCTCGACGAAACGTTGTCGGCCCCCTTTATTCACACAACCGCCCCCGTCCTGCTGCGTGCTCCCGTTGCAGCGAAGGAGCGGTCACAGCGGCGGCTGCTGCTTTTCCCCTCGTTTCATGCTGCATTTTTTTTCCCCCTATACAGGCCTGTGGCGCTGCTTGCCGGCGTCCAAACCGCACGGCTCTGACCTTGAGGAGGACGCCGGTGAGATGGATGCGCGGAGCTGTTAATCTCATGTTCCTCGATGAAGGTTGCTGATAGCGAGCGACGGCGATAGGTATCATCGTTCCAGATTTAAGCCCCGACCCCTGCGCGAAGGCCCCGACGGTTTGCGGCGAGTGGAACCCAAGTGGGCTCTGTTGATGATGACGATGGCAAACGGTTTATCATGTCTCCGTGTTAAGCGTGAAGGTTAAACACGGCGCCCGATGCGATGCTAAGCTAACGACGTGCCGAGCTAAACAAACAAAGACCAACAGACAAGCTCAGAGTACAAGTAACGGTAATTCCACAGCGGGGAAGATAACAACAACATGAAAGGTGTGTTTTTTTTCGCCGCAACCTGGCGGAAAACATGCTTGCAGTGTAACATTAGGTGTAGCCCCTCAAGCTAACAAGTGAAAAGCGCCGTAAACACGCGAATAACAAATCGACACCGCTAGAGGAGGAGTTTGGTGCAAGGAGAAAGGTGAGACACAATCTATTAAATCTTTTGGATGTTCCTGAACGTGAAACCTCTGTGTTCTCGCTTCTTGTGAAAACATGTATTATTCAGTCCGTGTCATACTGCAACTCTGATTTCTATTTCCCCCGCCTGGCTTTCCCTTTTCGGCTAGATCCTGGAGCAATCTCGAAAATACGGGTGTGTGGGGCGCACATCGTATGCATGCACGCACACGCCATGCATGTGCACGACTCACAGGCGCGCCCGATAGACTACATGCATGCCCCTACATAATGAGCGGAGGCACAAGGTGCGCCCCGCGGTATTATGGCGGTTGCTTCGCGTGGTCATCATCTTCTTCCTGGGTGGTGGTGGGGCATAGGGGTGGGGGGAGTTCGCAGTAGCGGCCCCATTCCCTCGCCTTGCCACCATCTCTCTCACCCCTTTCCCCTTCTCTCTCTCTCTCTCTCCTTTCCCTTGCATATGGCGTCGTGGGAGATCGCCGGCTTATAAGCTATAGATAGTTGATGGTGCATTTTAATGTGAAAACGGCGTAGGGTAAACGGTCCCTTAAAGACGAGCAGACTGCCTATTGATTCGTAGCCACAAGCAAAACTACTACCGACCACTTCACCGGGACGTGGACATTACTGGCAAATGTGTTAAAACAAGCTTTGACAGCAATGCACAAAAATGTCAGGTGGGCTCACCAGAATTCACTGACCTCAAAATGGGGTCACGGACAAAAAAAGGCAATATACCCCAACTACTCAGGAAGAAACTAAAGGAGACGGCGGTGGCTCCTAAACTGTGGTACTCTCCCACTGGACTTAAGATTGGTGGACACTGTGGACGCCTTTAAGACCCATTTGCTTAGACTAGTAATGTTTCAACATGCTGTTATTATGTGCTATATTTCTGTACTTATTGGGATTTATGTCTGTATGTATATTTTACGCTTTATTGGCACTTTGTGACGTCTCTGCTCTTATAGATAAAGTTACCTACTCCACCAGCATACTAGGAGCCCATCATTTCCACCGTGGATGTCTTCATCATAACACGGGGGAACAGCAGCGGGGGGGGGGGGGGGGGGGGGGTCACCTGGGGACATCCCCTTCGCGGGGTAACCAGGCAACGCGCATGGCGAATGAGAGCGAGCGAGCGAGAGCGGCGGGGCCACTCTTCCCTAACCGTATCCGACAGGTGAGGGAGCGGCCGACGGCAGGAAACCGCAGCTGCTCCCCGGCACATACCTGGTGGCTGGATCAGCCGGCGTGCCCTTTCCTCGAGGAGTAGGCGGCACAGCTGCCGCGCCTGTTCCACCTTGGAACAACTGTTTCTGCTCTTCCCCTATTGATGAGCTGTGAGGTACACACAGTGCACGCAGTTTTTTTTTTGGGTGTCTTTGGTTAACTCGGAGTGGGATTTAACAACGTGCCAGGATTTGCGGAAATGCCAAAGTACAGCACGTCTGTCTACTGTAGATTGACTGGCGGGCTTGAATAGCAATCTGTATTCAGCGTTTGCTCAGGCACGGCGGGGCACGTTTTGATTTGTTGTCATATTTGAATGCGTGACGCCCCCTCTTCGCCGACCAATTTATGGAAATGGATGAGTGTACTGTTGTGGCGATGTTTGAGTAATTCAGGAATTGCGCTGAATTTTAATGAAGTGCAACATCGATTGGAATTAAATTGATGGTATCCAAACAGTACAGGACCCCATTGTAAAGTCATTTTCATATCTGGTACGCTAAATCATTGCGCTTATCCACATATTACTTCCGATAAGAACAGAAGTTTTAGCATACTCCGGGCTAACTCTGGGGTCAAGTACTTTCGGAGCATTTCTCCATCGTATTTTCAACCTTGCCATGGTGTTTCATGGACACAGTGTCCCTCCAAAATGACAATAAGCAGGGAACATACAGAGGAAACGCATCATACTATAGGGAGGGCATGGACATGTACATCTCAAAAGGTTTTTTTTGGTCATGGTCATGGTGGGAATTAAGAAACAACCAGAGAATATTCTGAATTCGCATGGTCTTTCTCCCGTCACGGAGAAGATAGCACCTTGTCTCTCTATGCCACTGGAGGTCCAAGCATGAATGGCTGTGGGGTGGGTGGGGTGTGGGGTAGGGTAGGGTGGGTGGGGGGGTGGGCGGGCGGAGGCGGGGGAGGGACCACAGCGCATGCGATTCCTCATGCTCGCCTGAAGAGCGAATTATCTATGCATGACAGAAAAATACATGGCATGAAATTAGCTACAGCTCCCCACTCTCCACCCCCCCCCCCTCCCCCCTCCCCCTCAGTCACTGTGATCTGTGGCCCCTGACGTCAGTCGCTCCCTGTTGTATTTCTCGTTGTACATTTCCCTCCCAAATGAACTGGCGTATAATTCATGTAGATGAGATTCATTGTTAAGAGTCAGTGTGGCGGCGGTGGTGGTGGGGAATGTCAAGTCTGCTTAAGATCAACATTTAAAAGAAAAAGTCCATCCACCCACCAGGCGTGGATTTGTACGAATTTTTGCCCCACGTCAAACGGCGATGGTAACCAAACGTAATAAAAAAAAGGGCTCTTCGATTCTTTCCAGCTGCGTCTGTGTCTCATTCCCCGGCTTGTTTTATTGGCTAATGAAGGGAACATAGACGTTTCATACTGAGTTACGGACACAAACAAGGACCAAAGCTCAAAATGCCTCCCAAACGAGAAAATCCATCTTTATCTTGCCTATTATTTTTCAAACATCCGTCGGCCCTATGGAAAACAGGTGTAAAATGTTTTGCTCTCCTCTGAACTCAAGTTGTGTATCTTTTGTGACGTCAAAGTGTTTTTTTTTTTTCCCGAGGCACGTCGACGTCACGAAGAAGGGACACCGGTGGGCGGCGGTTGATGGTTGATGGGCATTACATTACATAGCCTACATTAAATAAGTATAATAGTATAACATCTCATATTGTTCAAATTTGAGCTGAAGCAGGGGGTTCACCTAAATGGTTGATTTCTGGGTTATCCCATCAGAATATGTACACATTTTTCTAAAGGGAACGGTATTCTGAACTTGCCAATCGGTGCAGAATTGCTGAATAATTCAGCCAAAAGAAATGATTACGGGTGTAAGTCATGCTTTTGTCCTTTGAACGGCACTTGATTGTCATTTCAGGGGTATCAGGGCTGTTTGATCAAAAGTTTTTCCCTGAGAGAAAGTCCCCAAAAAAGTAGTTGAAAGCATACTTTCCACACAGCTTGCTGTCGCCGGAGGCACAGGCGCCGAAGCGTTGGCTGCTGCCATTTTTCCCACTGTCAACAGCATTAAGCACTGCTGTGACAGCGGGGGCATGCAGCCAATCACAACTCGGGTAGCACCGTAGCGGGGCGCCTCTTTGGCTGCCCCGATAGGGTCGATACACTGACGTCTACAAAAAAAAACCCAACTGAAACATGCGGACAGTGGCTGGCCATGCAATATTTCTCGCCGCCCCAAGCCTACATCCTTGTGTATAGGGACGGCTGCCTTTGGGCTTGTTGTTCGAGATTCAATCATTTTATATGTCACATACTCATACAGGATGTACAGTGAAATGAAAGTGGCAATGCTGACGGGATTGTGAACAAAACTAAAGCATTAACAGCGTTTACAATAAAAAGAAGCAGCGATTTTGACAGTAAAAATAAGGAACGCTATTTGCAATAGGTGTAGATAAAATATACGAACCACTATATATCGTATGATTAAACGGTAACACCCAGACACAAACACTTCTAACAGCTTTTTTTCCATCATGAAATAAAAGCGTTGCTTAATAATAATAAAAAAAAGCCAAAGAAACGCCGCCGGCTGCCGCTGTTTGTGTATTTTAAAACAAAGTCCACGTGAGTGAAGTGCAATTAGCTTTTGAACAACCGAAAAAAAAAAACAGTTTTCCATGGCTGAAACTATAGTGAAACGTGTGCTAGTGCCGTCAAGCCCGTTGCTACGCGTTCACTTTCAAGCCGAGCCACAAAGGCGGGCGCTTTAGTTGTTTAGGTGAGAAATGCGCAATTAAACAGGAACAAAACATGTCAATTATCGAGTCCTACGGGAGGGGGGAGGGTGGAAACGTTCCTGGGTTGACATTGACTCAAACGACCCGGCTCTCCCGTCGGACCCGAGCGTTCGTCTTGGCTGAGTGAACAGTGTTTCAAGGTTACACAAGATAGACGCGTTCAAACGTAATGGCGGGCCGTGTAATGACTGTTTTCCTGAGGGATGGACGGTCACTTTGTGGATGGCAGGTGATGCCGAGGGGCGGGGCCATGACAGACGCGGCCTTGACATCGCCGCTGCTGCTGCGCTCTGTAGACTAAAAACGTAACGCCGTCGTTTCCTTCTTCTGCTTTCTCGACATTATATTGATCTTTTTTTTTTGTGTCTTTTTCTCTCGTTGTCTTCCCCTCCCTGCGTTCGTCGCCTCCTATGCTATTAGTTTGTCGGCTTCACTCTGTTGTTTCTGTAATTCTTGGACGACTTTAACCTCTCTCTCTCTCTGGCTCTCTTGTTTTTGTCTCTCTCGCTCTCTCTCTCTCTCTCTCTCTCTCTCTCCCTCCCCCGTCCAATCGGGTTGTCCCCCATCACGCACACTTCAGGGACAGGTTAGTGTTGTGTCAATGGCGTTTCGACTCCAAACCCAGGGCGCCGCCGGGTTCGATCCCCAATGTCCGTACGTAGGCATCCTCGACTTATCTAAAATTCACCGCAAGTCGATAAAAATTGTATTTCTCTGGGAAAAAACAGAATCTTATTAACATCTTCACAGCGTAATTTCCACCTGCGTAAGAAGATGGCCATAGGGAAGTCCCACTGGCTTCTCATCGCTGGAACATCAAGCACACATGGACGTCGCCACGGCAATACAAACCAGCCTGTAATACAAGCAGAGGCTTTGTATAATACATGGATGCAGCATCTGTCACACACACACGCACACACGCACACACACACACACACTCACAGATGTACCCAGCGACTCGGTTTATGTACTTTGTGCACATTTCTAAATGTGCACATTCTAGATACCAGCTTCTCACACATCGTCGGTCAACAAGAACAAGAAGGACATTTTCTTCTTCATCATCTGACCTGCCTCTCCACCGGTTATTGTATGTGCCTCCTCTCACCTCGGATCATTGGTTTGCTCCATTTCACCCCCTCACCCCCACCCCCACCCTCACCCTCCCCCCCCCACCACCCCTCAACATTTCAATAATGACGGCGTCTCTCACCACCGCCAACGCCGCAGCAGGTTAGTATGTTCGCATGTTATCAGCCTAAGCAGCTTGGCGGTTACTGAATGATGAACCGCGGTGTCGAATGATGTGGACAAGTCATCGGGTTGTTTGTTGGCTCAGCGTGAAGCACGCCCCAACACACACACACACACACACACACACACACACACACACACACACACACACACACACACACACAATCACCCCCTCAGCCAGTCATTGTCACCGCTCATCTCCCATTATTAATGATGTCACTTGGCTCAAGAGAGTGAAGGGCAGAGAGAGAGAGAGAGGGAGGGAGAGGTAGGAGAAAAAGAGAGAGAGAGAGAGATAGAGCAAGGGAGGAAAAAAGGGTGAAATGGAGAAGAAAAAAAGGGGGAGGGAGGGAGAGAGAGAGAGAGAGGTAGGAGAAAAAGAGAGAGAGCAAGAGAGGAAAAAAGGGCGAGAGGGAGAAGAAAAAAGGGGGGAGGGAGGGATAGAGAGAGAGAGAGGTAGGAGAAAGAGAGAGAGAGAGAGATAGAGCAAGAGAGGAAAAAAGGGGCGAGAGGGAGAGGAAAAAAAGGGGGGAGGGAGGGAGGGAGAGAGAGAGTGAGAGGTAGGAGAAAAAAAGGAGAGAGAGAGAGACATAGAGCAAGAGAGGAAAAAAGGGCAAGAGGGAGAAGAAAAAAAGGGGGGAGGGAGGGAGGGAGAGAGAGAGTGAGAGGTAGGAGAAAAAAGGAGAGAGAGAGAGAGATAGAGCAAGAGAGGAAAAAAGGGCAAGAGGGAGAAGAAAAAAAGGG
>JAOPHQ010005748.1:65000-87500 GCA_030340625.1 Merluccius polli | reverse complement strand
CCCCCCCCCCGGGGGGAACCTAAATGTCAGGTTACCGATGTGATTTCTCCAGGCGTTGCGCTCGCCATCCTTAACACACACTATATTAACAAATGTCATTACGTTTAGATTTACATTCGGTGGGCGGGAATGAATAGCGCGGCGGTTAGGGCGCTCGCCAAGCTAAAAGGTTCTGGGTTTCCCCGGTAGGCATCCTGGAGCAAGATGCCCTAAGCCCCTATGACAGTTCTTGGTTGTATTGCATGTTTTATTTACTAAAAATGCTATTCGAGGCATCTCCGTAAGCTACATAGGCATCAGTGCGCATTATAAACCCTGACCTTCTGGCATCTGTTTTAGGAGGTTTTCCTGGATGTTTTTTTTTTTACGACATACCTGTTTCAAATGGAATTGACATATTTGCAAACGCTGCCGACCGCATACCGCTAAGGCCAGCTTGAGACACGTTTACCGAAGGATGGTGAATCCCGTTTCACCAAAGATAATCGAGAGTAGTGGACCGTTTTATATGCCTCTGCTTCAGTTGACGGTGGTGGTTACGATGCGGCCAAATATGTCTCTGACCGGCCGTGGACTTACCTTTGTGTCGCCGTCCTGCAGCCTTCTCTCTCTCTCTGGGTGTGGAAATACAGGACTTTGTTTTGTTGCGTTTGTCAGACGGTCAGAGGCGCACATTAATTCAAGCTATTATATTAACCTTGCCTTGAAATTCTGTCTGCATGCTTTTTCAGAAACCCCCCTGAACGTCTTTGTGGCGACACCGAGTATAATTTATCCGCTACAGTTTTTCCCTCAATCGCTTTCCTGGAACTCAAAACCTCGTTCTCAAAATACTCAAACAATTTCTCATGACGCTAAACCACCCGTGCAAAAAAAACCTATTACACTCAAAACGTTACCCACATGTCTCAAAACACACACAAGTCAGTCAGTCGCTACAACTGCCACCGAATGTACAGCACCTTTTGATCAATGCGAAAAACCCTGACGTGCAAAACTCAAAGTATTTGCACAAAATCTGGAAAGACTGTGTAGGTCTACATAGTGATGCTGTCAATGCTGTCAAGATTTCCTGGACACACAAATTTGCCAAAAAAAACCATCCTTATTACTGTATGTGTTCATCACATTAGACATGAGTCTCATTGGGCATCCAGTCTCTCCTCCCTGTTGGGCCACAGCACTTCATCAACATCAGGCCTGATGTCTTGCCCTTCAAATCCCAGAGGGATATATCTCCTTCTGGCGTGTCACAGCCGGCCTCGGCGGTCCTCTACTGTGACGTCCTCACCACCAGCATTCATTGCACCCAGTAAAGCGAACTGGTTTTGGGTTACTGGTTATTCCACCACTCCTCCATGCTGAAAATATATATATATTTTACTGTAAATTGAGGAAGGGTGAATAGGGTCGCATTTAGCGCTCGCAATTTGCACTTGCGGGGTGGGATTGACAGCATGTGTTCTCCTGTTATCTTTCAATGTGACTCACACCAATTACCCATCATGCTGGCCCTTATCTTTTGTGCAAACACAACCCTCATTGTACATAGTATGCCACATGCCACGACTTACCGGACGAACAACTGTGTCAACACGAGTGGGGAAATGCACATAGCCGGCTGAGAAAAATACAATCTAATTTTGACATTTCGGCATGTCGTAATTTAATGAAAATTGCATTCACACAATGACAATTGCGTTTAGCGTCATGCATTTTGTGTGAACACAATGACAACTGAAATAGTGGAGTGGCCAATTGCGTTATTGGTGTGGTGGGGGTTTAGAGGCGCCGTTGAGAGAATCGGGTTACGCATTTTGGTCATTGTGTCCAAAGCGATTGAGAAAAACTGCACAACAGTTCTCCGCCTCGCTTGTAAAGCCGCGTTGGATAAAAGCGTCTAAATTAAACGGATGACAAAATTCAATGGCGTACCATAGCAACTGTATCGTGAAGAGGGCTCATTTGAAGTTGTCATCGTTGTCCTCTAATAATAATGCCCAATGGGGAAGAAGAGTCCCAGGCAGTAGGTGACCGACCTTCATAAAACTGAGGATGTGTGTGTGTGTGTGTGTGTGTGGGGGGGGGGGGGGTCGTAAGGGAGGTGAAGGTGGCTGGAGATGCAGGGTCATGTAAGGGCAATGTATGAACGCACAAAAAAAAAACCACCGGGAGCCTGGGGGGGGGGGGGGGGGCAGGTGGTTGGCTATGGAGGGGGAGAAGATGAGGCTAGGCCGGCGAAGGGGATGAATTATGTTGTCATGTTTCTCGCTGCTCGAGGGGTCGGGGAGGGGGAAAAGGCTAATTTGACGGCAGCGTGGGAGAGAGAGGGAGAGGTGTGGGGGGGGGTGCGTGGAGGGGGGGGGGAGGGGGGGGGGGGGAGCTGATGCAAGGAGGCTAATGTGGGAGAGGAAGGGAGGATGAGCCGACTGGCAGAGAGGTCCACTCCTCCTCTCAGGGCATCCCCAAGGACAGTTCAGATTGATGGGGATAAAAAGTAAAAAGTAAGAGAGAGAGAGAGAGACAAGAGAGAGAGAGAGAGAGAGAGAGAGAGAGAGAGAGAGACAGAGACAGAAAGCGGGGGGGGGGGGGGGGGGGGGAGAGAGAGAGAGGAAGTGGAATATCACTTCCTCTCTTGTTGGAGTTATAGCCAAAAAACGGCTACACGAATGAATAAAATGCCAGTAACTAAATCGCGGTTCAAATCAGGTTTATTGATTACGTGTGTGTGACGTGAAGACGCACTCCGACCCATAATTGCCATTAGTTTAATGGGAAGATAATCACGCAAGTCAAAGTCATCATTGACATCATAAAACACCTCTATAGCCTAACATTATCATTAACCTCACCCATCTCTCTCTCTCTCTCCTCTCTCTTTCTCTCTCTCTCTGCCCCTCTCTCTCTCTACCTCTCTCTATCATTCTGCATCCATGTCATTCCCCGGGAGAGCTCATTCCTTCACAATAATTTCCCATGAGCCTCTGCCTGATATGTGAACGCTATCCTGGCGCGCAAGCAGCCATGGCGACACCCCGGCACCAATAGCGGTATACTTAGCCCCAAGTGTGAGTTTGACATCTCATTTGATGACCTCAGCACAATGAAATATGTGTGTGTGTGTGTGTGTGTGTGCGTGCCTGTGTGCGTGTGTGTGTGCGGGAGCCTAATTTTCCAACCCATGCACGTCACTCATGCTGCCACTGAAGTTAGCAGGTGTTATGAATTGTGGGCTCTCTCTCTCTCTCTCTCTCCCCCCCCCTCCCTCCCTCTCTCTCTCTCTCTCTCTCTCTCTCTCTCTCTCGCTCTCTCTCTCGCTCTCTCTCTCTCTCTCTCTCGCTCTCTCTCTCGCTCTCTCTCACTCTCTCTCTCTCTCCCCCCTCCCTCGCTTTCTCTCTCTCTCTCTCTCTCTCTCTCTCCCTCTCTCTCTCTCTCTCTCTCTCTCTCTCTCTCTCTCTCTCTCTCTCTCCCTCTCTCTCTCTCTCCCTCGCTCTCTCTGGCGTCAGCATTTTGAATATGCCATATTACACCGTGAAATGTGTTCCCATCTTACCTAGAGCAATCGATTCAGGCCAGTGTGTTTTCCGGCGCCGTATCGGATTCGCCGGTAAACCCATATACACTATTTAGCGATTCAGCCAACGTTTTCTATCCGACCATACAGAAAAAAATAAATAAAAATTCAGACACATCTCATTAAAGAGCATTAGGCGTCGTCTTGCCCAACAGACCCTTTTACTCCGTCGAAGGACAAAACACACCAAGTGTCCGCTCATAACGGCAATTATGAGTCCGCTCCTTTTTTTTTATGTACCGGGGGCACGCGGGTAGCAGACTAAGCTGGCGGAGATATGTCGGCCGCCGGTATACATAAAAAGGAGCGGACCCGTAATTGGTGTTAGGAGCGACCCCCTGTGTGTTTGCCCTGCGATGACGCCATTACTAGTGCGAAATCGCTGTTTAGTCATTTAGCAGACACTGACATTTATCCCACATGACTCCACACTTCTTGAGATACATGCCATTGAGATACATGTCATTAAAGAGCAAGTATGGGGTTGGGGCGGCGGGGCGGGGGTGGGGGAGGTTAGGTTAGGCAGCTAGCTCAAGGATGCCTGTATAGACACAGACTGTGCGCTGTGGACATTGGGGAATCGAACCGAACCGGGAACTTTTTTTTCATCTGGGAGTTCAACAAACCTTTCGACGCTCGGCTGATATTTACACAGGGGGGGGGGCTCTGAGGAGAGGAGAGCGTCTCTTGTCACGTCGCTGTGTGTGTGTGTGTGTGTGTGTGTGTGTGTGTGTGTGGGGCCCGGAAAGACGAAGGGAGATGTTTGTGTTCGATAGCGAGGTGTCGCTTCCCAGATCCCCCCCCCTCAATGTAATGACACCCAAGGTCTCTGTCGTACAAACAGTGTTAACCGTTAACCGGCGGCGAATCCCTTGGAAAGGAAAACAACAAACAAACAACGCGGGGAAAAAAAAAACGCAGTTCAACTGTTTCCGTCTACATTTGCCGCTTCTCAAACCCGGCTGCCGCGTTGAATTATGGGTAAAAAAAAAAACACAGCCGGAGGGCGAACGACACCTGGGGAGGAAAAAAAAAAACCAAAACCCAAAAACTAATTTCACACTACATAAAACGGCGCGATCGAGGAGCTAATTGTGACGGTGCGTTCCTCTTGCATTATGTATTGTTTTCTCGGCTGAGAGTCAGTCAAGCTCTAACGCCTCGTGAGCGGCGCGGCGCGGCGCCACTCTCCTCCTCGCCACGCGGCCCCAGCTGGGATCTGCACAGGCGGCCATTGATGCCCCGCACACGCCACCGGCTGCAGGGTGAAGCCGCTAATGCCGCTCTCCCCATGTCTCGCTCTGTCGCCGCTGCCCTCTCTTTCTCCCTTTCTCCTTCTTTCGTTCTTTCTTTCTTTCTTTCTTTCTTTCTTTCTTTCTTTCGTTCGTTCGTTCGTTCGTTCGTTCGTTCGTTCGTTCGTTCGTTCGTTCGTTCGTTCGTTCGTTCGTTCGTTCGTTCGTTCGTTCGTTCGTTCGTTCGTTCTTTCTTTCTTTCTTTCTCTTTCTCCATTTCTTTTTTTTGTCTCTCTCTCTCTCTTTCCCTCCCTCCCCTGGTCTTTCTTTTTCTCTTTTTTTCTCCCTCCCTCCCTCCCTCCCTCCCTCCCACTCTATAACACTTTCTCTCTTCCTCATGTTCTTTGTGTGTGTGTCTCTCTCTCTCTCTCTCTCTCCCCCTCTCTCTCCCCCTCTCTCTCTCTCTCTCTCTCGCTCTCTGGCTTCACGTGCTCCTCTCTCGCCCTCTTCACCTCCACCTCTGCGCTTAATCTCTCTCATCTCAACCCACATCGTCTCCCCTCTTTCTAATTCCCTCTCCTGTTGCAGTACTCCCTAGAGGGGAGGGGTGGGGGGTGGGGGGAGAGAGGTGAGGCATGCCGGTTGATAAGAAGATAATTACATATAGTCTAATAAACGTTAATCACAAACTACCCCCCCCCCCCCCACACACACACACCTCTCAGTTCTGACTGGCCGGCTAGGAGGGAGGGAGGGGAGGGGGGGGGGGGGGGGGTAGAGAGGTGTGGCAGAGCCGAGAGTGTTTATAGAAGGACATAAAAGACACTTCACACATCGGGAGGTTTTAATGCTTTGTGGTGTGTGTGTGTGTGTGTGTCGGGAGGGTGGTTATGGAGGGGGGAGGGGGGGGGGGGCTGGCTCAGAGCTCGGCCAGCCCCTCTTCATGCCCGGCTGGATTAACTAGAGAGCATGGGAGTGTGTGGGTGGGGAGAGAGGCGATACAGAGATTAGGAGATAAGAGGGCAGCTTCACCCACAATGTAACCGTGACAACCGTCGAAGTCTTTGGGATCCGGACTGCAGACGTTGGGGTTCGAACCCAGAACCTTTCACATTGGAGTCGCACACCCGAACCCGCTACCATCCCTACGCTTCTAGTGTGTCATTGTTGTTGCCGTAGGGATCTGCCTACACGCATGTGGAGAATAATAAACTTCGCCGCACGCGCATACCTGGACTCGTACGTCGTACGTCACAGACGCGCAAATTACACACAAACACACACGTCATTTATTCATTCACTGAGCACACGCACAACGGTAAACAATATCTCCCACAAAATCCTCCTATCTATTATTTACATTCGCCTTTTGCCATTTAGCAGACGCTTTTATCCAAAGTGACTTTGCGAGCGAGCGGCCGAGCGACAATCAAAGCACGCGATCGAAATTGGAGTAACTACTACGAAAATATTGCACAACAAAGATTCAAAGAAAAAAACAACAACCGAACGTGGCGTAGCGGCGTCGCGTCGCGAATAAGAAAGAGGATACGGATCACATATTTAGGAGGCGTCCGCAGCTTTTATATCCGCTCAGGAAAACCAAACAGCTTCAGAGCGAGGCGGCACACTTTAGCGACGGTCTGCGAGTCCCCCAGAACGACGAGACACTTAACGTAACCGCGTGGTATGGGATCCGCAGCTCTGCAATTTTTGGGGGGTAAGTTACCCCGACTTAGCCCAAGCGGTGATAAACGGCGAGCAACATTGTGCAGCAACACACAACAGACACACAACAGACACACAACAGGAAGGCCCTGAGGATGGGAGGTGACGCCCCACATCCCCGGTTTCCCCGGTCTGAGCCGCCACACTCTGGGAGATGCTACATAGGGCGCCATCGGCAAATAACAACATCTTTGAGAAATAATTTAGTTTAGCCCAAATGCAATTAGCCCCCTCAATGCCAGATGAACATTTATCATCATGCATTGCAGCACAATAATCATATGCACTTTGTGCACAATTATCATCATTAAGATTGTTAAGATAGGTCCATTAGGATGGTCTGCGACGACTGGTGCACTTAATGTTTATTTTTTTATTTTTTTTATGTCCTTGTGTTTTTTAATGCCTGCTGTGTGATTCATCGACACGTCCGGTCGTGTGTTGTGTGCCAAGCGAAGCCACAATACACAATGTTCCACCCCGCGTGGACAATAAAGTTGTTTAGCAAAAAAACAAACAAAAAAACATTAGGTTAGTCGATTTATTTTTTTTTATCAGAGGGAGCGAAGCGTATAATAATAGTAACATCTCAGGGACGCAGAACAGACAGTACATCTCAACAGAGGGCGTCCGTTGACATACGAGCTCAACACAACAAAGAGCGCGACGTGAGTTTATGAGATGTTCCGGGGGGTGGGGGGGGGGGATGTTTTATGAAGCCATTATCCATGCAGATGGAGCAGAAATGGACCAGAATAAAACGACTCACAGAAAAATCCCCGGGTCAATCGACTCATGGATTTTGCACGTTTTTACTCCTGGGGAAACTTTACTTCGGATATTTTTTTTTTAATGGAGCAAATAGCTGCGGTAGAAAAGCCCCATAATGCAGCTTTAAGTGTGTTTGCAGTGGGAGATCATGTCACGCCCGTGCAAAACAAGCATAAGGGTGTGTGTGTGGGGGGGGGGGGGGGTTGGTTCGTAAATGTGATTTTTCTCTTCAGCACAGAGCGCTTGCACAGGCTTTTTCCTGTGAAAGTTTAATGAGACACTTGACAACCTGCGCTCGTTCCGGCCAGGGAAATATCAGCGCATTTGAATGCATGTTGGCGTGCGCACGCGACGACAGCGCGTTCTCATCAAACACATTCACACAAACAAGTCCGCGGGAGCTTATGCATTTTCACAAAAACAAAGTCTGTCATGCGTGATTGCGTGTGTACGCAGGCGCACACGCACACACATGTACGCAGGCGCACACATACACACACACACACATGCATAAACACACACACATGCATAAACACACACAGGAACACACACATGCGCACACACACACACACACTCCAACCACCCCCACCCCACACACACACACACACACACATTCACATGTTCCCATACAAAACCCACACACATGTACGCAGGCACACACACACACACACATGCATAAACACACACACATATGCATAAATACACACACACACACACACACACACATACACATTCCAACCCCCCCACCCTCCCACACACACTCACATGTTCCCATATACAAAACCCACACTCCAACCCTCCACCTCCTCACATTAGCAGCAGGAGTATACATTCATTTTGCCCGCGACTCCCACTCCCGTCGCCGAGCGTAATTAGCTCCTCCCAAGCAAGAGGCTGCGGGCTCCGGCGGCGAGGTTGTGCCGCGGGAAGCGCGGCGGCTAATCCGCTCTCACAGATCACCGATTTACACCAATCAGCTAATAACTAGTTAGCCTCGTGTGCAGCAGCAGCAGTAGCAGAGCTCTCCAGGTACGGCGGCGCTTATTGCCCATGTGTTCACCGCTAATATTACGCTCCCGCTCTCGGACGCGTTCGCTCGCGACTTGCACACACGCAACTTCTATTGAGGAATACGTGCAGATTTGTGTTTGTGTGTGTGTGTGTGTGTGTGCATGTGCGTATTTCAAACAGCACCGTGTCTCACAATAATGGAAGGAGTCTCCTGTATGTCTCGCTGTCCTTTGATATTCTTGCCAAACATCAGCTCATCCGATCGACTAAACGCGCGGCGGGCGTATCGCTGAGGACCCGGGGGTGGGGGGCGCAGCAGCGTCGAGGGTGAAGTTGTTTGAATGAGCGGTTTTCTGGAGAAAGCTGCGCGCAGCGACCCCACGGAGGCCCGAGCCGTCGGCCCCCCCGCTCTCCGAACCGGGCCCCCGTTTTTGAACGGGGCACTGCGCCGGTATTATTAAACTCGTACATCTGTACTGGAGGCCGCATTTTATGACATACTCAGTATTCTCCTGCAACATCTCAGGAACGATAAAGACCCCGGTGAATACGCAGAGCTGAAGGGAGAAAAATCTCTGGCCTATTCTAAGCTAACAACGGCGCGGACCCTATAGGTATCAGATCAAAAAATAAGGCGGAATAAAGAGATATAAACTGAATTAAACAGAGTAGATTTATTCTTAATCAAACTTAATCAAAAGTCAACGAGTAAAGGCATATAATAACAAATACAGCGCTGGTGTCACAAAGAGCTTCGCCTCCTCAGAGGTTCTGCTGATTGTGAGCCCCCAGTCTCAGGTCCCTTGGTGCTATATAGATTAAAGGGCAGGTTCGGCCAGGGGGGATGACATCATGAGCGGATACATGGATACTTTTTTGGTTAAAAAAAGGGCAAGTTCTAGTTTGAAGTTAGATAGCAGGGCATATTTAATTGGCTTCGGCTTTGGCTGAGTCGCAGTGCCCATTTTGACCGGGCCTCCCCCGCCTAAGATGTGCGAGGTTTGGGCCGCGTGACATCACCAAGCGCTCTGATTAACATGGCACCCAGTCTCAGGCAGTAGCGCTTATCACCTGCTACTCCCCTGGGCATTTCGTTACATCTGGGTGCGCAAGGGATTCTCTGTGAGGGGAGGGGGAGCACTGGTAAACAATGTCCACTGTGACCCTGTTATTCTGGCTTTAAGTAACCGTTTGGGCCTTTTAGCATTCTGAATATTTCAATAGAGCCCATCGACTTCATTGCGAGGCGTAATGAAGTGTAACGATAAAGACTCCCTCGTCGGTCGACCTATCCGACGATCGCTCCCCGATCGACGGGAGGCCCTCCGCGGATTAGGATATCCCCCTTAATCTTTATGGAAGGTTTTTGTAATCTCTTCCGTTATTCGCCACGTCCTGTCGGCGCGCGGCGGCGACGGTCCCGCTGACAGCGGCGGCCCGGCTACCATGTAGTCACCGACACGCTTAATATTTCGCAACGTCTACGGATTCTTCCTATTTACACTTCGGCTCAGTTCTCCGAGGCGGCGCTGTGACGAATGGATAACTGCACATATATATCAACAGACTGTAATATACAGACTATAAATATAAATATAAGTTGTATTAACCGCACCTGGTCACCAGATGGCGGCACACATAATACACTGGGGGCGGGCGCTCAACACTAGCCAATCAGAGCATAGTATGCGTCATAGAGGCCACGCCTGCCCAGGTACTACCAAACCACACATGTGGGGGAAAGGCAGAAACCCTACAGGCAGCGTATCTGTTAAGATACCCAGCTAAGGGGTAGCTCCACGCGCGTGAGTTTTACAACTCCCCTCCATTTGTTTCGTAGATTAATATAACTAAAGTTAAACAAATAAAGTGAGTTAAAGCGATCCTGTGTCGGCAGCCTTCTTCCTCAAAGAACATCACAGCGCCGACGGAGACACACGATTAGTACCCATTCAACAGGCGATGGAGGAGCGCCGATGTTTTCCCTCCCGGCTCGTCGGCCGTCCCTCACACGCTTCGGAGCGTGGCGTCGACGTCACATGACATGTCACCCCCATGGTGGGGGTCTGGGCGAACCCTTCCAGGACAGGTGCATGCTGGGATATGGGGCCGCCCGAGGTCAGCTATAGAGCTGTCCCCTCGGAGGGCGCGAGGAGTTGTCGTAAGGACGGTGACTTCCAAGACGGCGGAGGGGGGTATTCCCCAAGTGGATTCGGTTTTAACGTCGCACGGTTTTTGTACCGCACGTTTCGAAAGCCGCTGCAAATGTATGAAAAGGGCTTTGTGCGTTATCTTCACAGACATATGTTTCAAACATGAGTTTGCCCCTCATTTTGACATCAGAGATTTGAAAACAAATTGTCTTTTCTATTTTTGCTGAATGCTAATAAAATGCAGCGAGACCCAAAAGAACCAAACTTATGTGAACAATGGGTCCCTCTTGCATTTAATTAATGGAAATGTGCTGAGCAGAACAAGTCTGGAAACAGTTTGCCTTGAGAGAAATACATAAACGGTTCTGATGTGAGGTGGGGTGAGGGGGGGGGGGGGGGGGGGGGGGGGGGGCGTGCCGGTGGATGTTTGCTTTGTAATTAAGGACACTGCAGCTCCTGCAGCTATGAAATCTTCTTCCTCCTCTCTCATCCTCCTCTTCCTCCTCTCTCCTCCTCTTCCTACTCTCTCCTCCTCTGGTCGGCAGCAGTGCTCAGTTTAATCTCTCTGGTCTAATAAACAAACACACACACGCATGCACGCACACGCGTGCACACGCACACGCACACACACAATGTATACAAACGTTGCTTGATCCCGCCAAGTATGCCTCCACACCATATCACGCACGCATTTGCATTAGCACACGCTACACACACACACACACACACACATTACGCACGCTGTGAAAACCCTTTAGCTAGGAGAGCGTGGCGTCTTAGCGATGCATGCGTCCGCGCGGCGGTGACAGCTATATATAGAAGTCTTCATAGTTGGCTCTCTGGCCTCCTTCCCCCCCTCCTCCTCCTCCTCCTCCTCCTCCTCCTCCTCCTCCTCCTCCTCCTCCTCCTCTTATTGTTCTTCTTCCTCCTCCTCCTCCTCCTCCTCCTCCTCCTCCTCCTCCTCCTCCTCCTCCTCCTCCTCTTCCGTCTACTTTCCCTTTTCTCATCTTTTGGGTATTAACCGCACCAGTGGTTTTCTTTTCGTAAAGTGCTTTCTGGTCAGACAGCCTCTGCCTCGCCGCTGTCCTTGGAAAGGTTATGTAGCGGGTTTCACTCTTCTCCATTCTGTCAGCACACACACACACATGCACACACACCCACCCTCCAAACAGAGAGAGAGAGAGGGGGAGAGAAGGATGGGGAGGGATTGGGAGAGCAGTAAGAAGTAAGAGAGAGAGAGAGACAGAGAGGTCATGCGTTGTGGTGGGCACTATAGGCCTACATGTTTCTGTAATGTATGTGGGAAATGCAGGCTGGGAGAGAGAGAGAGAGAGAGAGAGAGAGAGAGAGAGAGAGAGTTAGAGGGGCAAGACTGAGGAAGAGAGTTAGAGAGACAAAGGGAGGAGCACAGAGAGAGACAGATAGAGAGAGAGTCCCTCCTGATTGAGAATGATTGATTAAAAGCCTAGTGGGCTGTCACACCCCTCATGGCGCTGATGACACGACAGAATAACAGCACCGAAGACAGGAGGTGGTGGTGGGGGGGGGGTCGGAGATGTGTGAGGCGGGGGGTTGTCTCAGGGGTCGGGGGGGGGGGGGGGGAACAAAAGTGTGGGGGGGAAAATAACGTTTTGCATTCCCAAA
Source organism: Merluccius polli (assembly GCA_030340625.1). Lineage (NCBI taxonomy): Eukaryota > Metazoa > Chordata > Actinopteri > Gadiformes > Merlucciidae > Merluccius > Merluccius polli. The sequence goes on along the minus strand of JAOPHQ010005748.1, from coordinate 75,387 downwards.
CGTGCTTTCGACAAAGTGGCGGCGAACAGAGCCTGAGAGACATCTCTCTCTCGTCTGCCGCCTCCCACGCCGACGTCAGTTATACCTCATTATGCGCCGAACGACCTCATTATTTTCTGAGTGAAGCGGGCATCTCCCCGGACGACCCCTAGGTTTTGATGTGCGCCGTCGTTCCCCCCCCCCCCCCCCCCCCCCCCACCATGAAACTAAAAACTCCACTTTCAGGACCCCTTCGGATGCATACGGCGCGTGTGTTTTTTTTATTTGATGCGTGCTGGTAAACTGCGCCAACTGCGGCCTTGCAGTGTGCGACACGCCGCGCGCGCTCGTTGGGCGACTGCTTTGCTGCCGGGAGGTAATAAAGTTAATACTTCATTATTGAATGGCTGACGGGCCATCTGGACGCCGGGAAATTTGAGCAGAGATTGCGGCGGTTACTGCAGTCCAAAGTGTCATTGTTCTGGTGCGTTTTTTTTTACCAGGGGAAGAGCGCTGAAAGTTGCAAGGGAAATATTTTCGTTGTTCATTATTACTTTCTTACTTTTTGCCTTCATATTATCGAGGCGAGAAACGGAGGGACACAAATCACTCGGAAAACGCCTCACCTAGGAGATTTATTTAGGCGCTCCTTGATACATCATTTGGAGTGATTAGCCAAATGTCCTCCTTGTACTAATCAAACTAACAGGCAGTTTTACAAATGAACGTAATTAATTGTTAATACCAATAATTAGTCCATAATTAGCGGATCTCATTTGTATTCATCAAGGGCCCTGGTCTTCATCAAAGGTTTTACCATAGCAACATCATAGAAAAATGGTATTTGAATAATGGCGGATTTTTACTATTTCAACGGCTGTTTGAGCCGTTGAGATAGTTTGTGTTATTAAGTCAATCTAAAGAATCAAAAGTGCACTAGCTTAACGTGTAGCCTATGTTGGGACTTAAATAAATACAAAATAATTCAATCAACGCTGTGACAACCCCTCTGTGAACGGATGTGTCATGGTGTCACCACCATATTTCGCACGTTCGATTACTTGTCAATTTTACCAGCCGATCGGATCTGTTTTGTAACACTGAAAGGCGCTCTCTGGCGCTCGTCTGTAGCGCCATCCCATCGTAACATTTGAGTTGTTTGACTCGCGGCGGGCCCCCGCATGAGTGGAAATGTCATGACGTGAGGACATGCAAACGAATGACAGATCTGCATCCTCCCTTGATGAGAGAGAGAGAGAGAGAGAGAGAGGGGGAGGAAGAAATGCCTGAAAAAACCCCAGGCACACACCATGCAGTGGCAAAGTTATGCTCTTGGAGATCATGACATCGTGTGCAACAAACAAAAAGTCAATACCTCGAAGGGTTGGCTCTCTCTCTCTCTCATTGCACAAGCCCCACGGCCAGACAGTGTTTTACAATATGTCTCCGTCACACCCATTCACCCCTTTACCCCAGCCTCCACCATCTCCTCCCACCATGGCCCCTTTCAACCAGGCACGTCACAGGGCTGACAGACGGCCCCCTGGCCCCCGGTGCTGGTCCCTGAGCCGGGGAGGTCCATAGTCTGTTGGCTCGTTGGCCCCATTTTCCTCTCCACCGCCACCACAGGCCTGTTTCACCTCATCCCTGACACCGGGCCCCTGGTGGGCCTCGTTTACAACTTCTGTTCTGATGTTTTTGTTACCGTTTTTTCAACTGCTCACGTCCAGTTTAGTTTTACTCCACACACACGTTGACGGCTGCAATAGAGCGGTGCAGGAATGAGTCCTAAAACCCGGAAGTCCGTTAGCGTGTGTTGGCACTTCCGGTTCCCTCGTCTCGAAGTCAACAGGTTTTTTGAATGGGTTTAAGGGTTCGATGGCTCAAATAAGGTCTGTGGTTTTTTAACACAAGCTTAAGAGATTTACACGTTTTATTTTACGACATAAGATACGTCGGTAAATACCCCCACTCGTGAATTTAGAAGCTTTTACGTGTCTCAAAACAATTCTGGCGATTGCATTTACGCTTCAAAAGTCGTAAAAGTAGTGTTCATTGGTGAAGATTATCTCGCTTAACAAAACGTGTGAGTATCATAAACTTTTGTTTGCCACAAAGCTTATTTTCTGCAATAATGCAAAATCCAATAGAAAAAAACCCATTGGCTCGTTGTCAAGGGAACCCAGGGCGACGCAAACTTCCGGGTTGGCCTACAAAAATACGTCATCCCTGCACCACTCTATACCGTTCCCTGTGTTTGGCGACACTAGAGGAAGCGATGAATTTGGAGATGTTACAGCGCCTTTTTGCCAAATTGCTTTTGCGAAAATCCACCATCAAATAAATCCATGTATACCCATATATGCAGTTTTTTAAACGCATATATGCGTTTTTTTTCTGGTCTGGGTTAGCGAACAGCGGAAAGCAGCGTGGAGGCCCGTGAAAATGTGGAAATGCGGTTACTTCTTTCCAACATCGATTACTTATTCAGTCTCTCTATTCATACCCGACTAATATGACTAATTCGTAACGATGTTCCTCTTGTGGAAAATGGGGCGACAATTAGCGTGTCCACCCGGGTGTCATGTTTCCATCACTGTCGATCCGAGCTGGAGCCGAAAAATCAGAAGAGTCATTTGTCCCGGGAATGAATGACAATTGTAACCTTTCCCACTCAAAAGACACAAACAACTGATGTTGGTGGGTATTCATGGGGTTTTTGTTGTCCAGTGGGAAAAGGGCTTTACTTAACTCACTCTATTGACTTATTTTATACACAGAATATCACTTTTACCGACGCCGATTCTCAGGCCACAGCGCCCCATAAACCCACAATTGAATTCCTAATGTCTTCCTAAAAGAAGAGTGCGCGCCGTATCCGCTTACCCATGAGGACCAAGCGAAAAAAGCGAAGCGGCTGCGCGGGAAGCGACTGCAGACAAGCCACACGCAGAGGCACAAAACCTCCTGAGGATACCCTTCATCGGCCCGGCGACCATACAGACGACCGGACGCCACACGACCACAACTCAAAGCAGGCTCCGCTCCACAGCCAGCCAGCCGGTCCGCCCCCCCCACCGCCCGCCGCCCCTCGCCAGTCTCCCCTCTGAACGCCCATCGCCTTAACTCCTCCGTCTCAAGTGCCACAGATTCATTTGCTGTGTGTGTGTGTGTGTGTGTGTGTGTGGGGGGGGGGGGGTTAGGGGGGGGAGAAGAGAAGAGAGCGGAGATAATGTTTAATCTGCGAGAGAAAAGATGTTAATGTGTTATTTATGTTGATGGCTGGTGGGCCCAGCTGGATGCGCTCGGCTATTCATAGAGCCGGGGAGCGGCTCGTCCCTCGGTTCAGCTGCGCCACGCGCCCCCGTTAACACGGGGATGATTTACGCGCACGGACCCCCGCCGCGGAGACGCTGCCACGTGTGGGAAAAAATGTGGTGTGTGTGAGTGTGGTATGTATGTGTGTGTGTGTTATTTGGTGTGTGTGTGTGTGTGTGTAAAGATGTGTATGTGAACATGTTTGTGTGTGTTTGTGTGTGCTAAATTTAAAAAAAAAGAAAATCTCATAGTGACAGAGAATTAATGAGTGCACTGCTTAGTATCTGTGTGTAGGTGTGTGTGCACCAACACCTGCACTGCGGATGTGCGGCATCCTCTCTTCACACCGGGCTCTGTGTACTTTCTGCTCTCTATTTTGGTGATATTTACACTTCATAATATGGGGCAGGATATGTCTCAGGATATGTTGGGGTGTTTGACTCCCGGTTGAAAGGGTTCCGGGGTTCGATTCCCCCGACGTCCCGCGCTCTACCTGTAGGCAGCATCCTTCAGCGAGACGCCTGTGGCGTGTGTGTGCATGTGTGTGTGTGGTTAATAGCTGGTTTAAGCAGCCTCGGCCGGCCCCAGAGTCCAATCAGTCTGACTCGGGTCCAGGTGAGGCTACTTCAACCGGCTATCAACCCCACACACACCCTCCACACACACCCTCACCCCTACCTGCTCCGTAACGACCTGTGTATGTGTTCGCTGTACGTCCCCATGCATGTGCTAAAGTACGTCATAAATACATGTTGTCCTTGGTTTTTTAACCTGGGAGCAGCGGGGGGTAGCCAGGGACCAGGTCCGGGTTTATTGCCAATGTCTTGCTCAAGGGCAGCGGCACAGTATTGACCTTACATTCATTTTTAAAATATTTTTCTTAATATAATTAAATGCATAATTTAGTGTGATGCGTGTTATACCCCCCGGTTACAAGGGATTAGGCTTTTAAATCAGTCCTATGGTAATGTAAATATTATGGGCTGGCAGACGCTGGGGTTTAACATAAAATCCCAACGATTTGTGAGCTCAGGTCAACAAACCATTACGTCAAACTTGATCCAAGTCGTCCAAACATCCAATTTCGTCTCGATTTGTCATGACCCGTCGTTCATGTTTAATGTTTTACATGAATGGAGTTGAATTGCATTCGTTCATTCAATCCGGTCAAGCAATAAATAATATGTCCAACTGATCTTTTTGTTTTTAGTCCAGTTCCTTCTCGTGCAGGAACTGAGTAAGAGTACTCACACACTGCTCGGATATCTCACACACACACACACACACACACACACACACAACACACACACGAGACCGCTAAGTGGTGTGTAGTAGGCTATATCCAGCCGCGAAATCCACCGCTGAATATGGAGTGCTTCCGTTCGGTGGGGGAAAGGGAGCGCCATCGATCCCTGTCTCCCAACATAAAATAAAGTATTGACGCCATATTCCCCGCGAGGATTCATGTTCGGTGCACAGGCGCATATAAATCGCACATGCAGGAGGAATCTGACTCTGGCAAATGAGACTCACTTTTCCCCCTCTTCCCCCTTTTTTCAATGCAGTGTCTATGTGTGGCCAACACAACGGTGCGTTCAAGATTACGTTTCTTTGAGTCCGTCTCTTCTTCTTCTCTCTGCCAGGACGTTTTGGTTAATGGACGATAATTAAGACCGTGACGTATTATTGCAGTGCAGACAATTGCAATGTGTTGGCCTAAATGAATACACCTCCTCCATCAACTGACTGAATCCTTGGGCGTTCTGTTACTATTTACCATTTCAGTCATTTAATACGTTTATTTAGCATTTAGATGCACGTCATTAAGGATTAATGTGGCGGTGGACCCCGCCTCGCGCCACCTGAGTGTCTTTGCCGGGCTCCTCAGACACACAGGACACCGCTAGATGTTGTAAGCAGTTTATTGGAGAGTTTGGCAGCTGACATGTCCATGTTTCCTTTTGAGTGTGTGTGTGTGTGTGCGGTGATAGCCCATTTAAAGTGTGTGCCTCGATAACCCTAATGCACCACAGATGTGCAGCCTCACCCGGCCCCAGAGTCTCATCAGACTTGACTAGGGCCGGATGAGGCGGCTTAAACCAGCCATCAACCACACACACGCGCTCCGCAATTATGACACGCTTCCACCGCATGGTATCGACTCGACTCGACTTGGATTGGTTTTCCATCAGCAAAAGTCGTGGGTACCACCTGGTAGCGAGCTGAGCCGATGCTAAAAGGTGACATGGAGACGCTGCTAAAGGGTTTTCATTAAAAATAAGGGTTTTCATAATGAACGTATTTAGCAGCTTTTTAAAAAGAAAATGTTTTACGAAGTGAACTGCTTCAGAAATGAACGGGAGAAAAAGATCAGTTGATAAAAACGCATTTCTGCAGCATTAGTCTCCGCCGCCTGCAATTCAGACAGGGAAAGATACACACTGAATTTATTTATTTATTTATTTTAGCATAAATTTGAATATTGGTTCAGAAAACCTAAAAATTATTAAAAACTTGAAATTATGTATTTGGGCCAGCGCTAGTGTGTAGCGAGTGTCTTTGAGCTAAACTAAAGAGAGAGCAGACAGATAATGGCGGTGAGTGTGAGCGAGTAGAGACAGTATTCACCTGGATGTGACTCGAGTTCTATGTCTGCGTAGGCGTTCACCAGGGAAGTTGACGGTTCAGCAGTAAATGTACGTACACTGTACAGTGTAGGTTACAGTTTGTCAGTGAATAAACAACTAAAATACTTCCCAAAATAAGTCTGTTGTCTCCATCATTAAGAGTCTGTTGCAGAGTGCTGACTCATTTGAAAACAGAAATGTGACCCAGTTTGGATTGAACCCCCCCCCCCTCAAAAAATGATAATTGGCTAAAAATATGCGATACAAGAATTATGATAATTTTTTTCTGTGTTTAAGGTCCATCAAACGATGACCCACATTTTCTTTTATCCATGTGTGAGTTATCAAAACCTGACCATTCCCCCCCCCCTCCATTTATTCGGATGTAATCACCATTGGATAACTTTCCAATGTGGGCGTCTTTATTGGCGAGGCCTCCAGTTATCAGAGTTTGTCCCCCAGAGGCAACGCATCCCCGGTTCCCAAGGAGAGTCAGCCTTCCTCCCATCAAGTCGCCGCCGCAACATTGGCGGCGCCGTCTAAACCGCTCCGCTTCGGTGCGGCCGCTGTTGTGTTCGCCATCAGCCTCCAGCTAATCCAGGTGATTGATGCGGTCCGATCTCTTCAAATATTGTGCTTGTCGTCCTGTGTGCTGGGAAAGAAATAATTCGGTCCTTTCCAGATCCCTAAACCAAAGACGCAATCTTGTCAGTGAATTTTTATGTGGAGATTGTTTTTCTCTCTTTATATTAGGTAATCCTCACCATGCGACAACAACCGTGGATTGACTGAGGTTTAAATGAAATTAGGTGTCACATTCAGGCACTTCAGGATGGTTTAAAAGTTGTAAAGTAAAAGTTCAGTTTAATGTTGTTTGCGATAGACGGTGTTGTATTTTAACAGCCCTCCTGGTAGACAACACTTCTCACTGCCAATGCCCAGGAAAAGTTATTTGGTGAACGAACAAACAAACAACAAAAGTGCTCACCTGCCACCGCAGCCATGTATTTTTTAGGTAGATACATTTGCATTTCATTCTTCATTGTATTGCGAGTTACCTCGACATTTGGTACAGTACAAGTACCGGCTAATGTATTTTGCACAGCCTTGCATGCAGGCCTCTCCAGCACAAACGGAGGCGGAACAAGGAAAAGTGCGCGCCATGAATACTTGAGAACTGTCTTTTCTCTATCAATATGCTTCAAATTCAACCACCCCCCACCCCCCCTCCCCACACACACACACACACACACGTCAGAAACTTCTGACGGACTTCCAGACGGTGACAGACTTCAGGTCTATAATCAGTCAACGATGTGACAGAGAAATTACCCCCTTTCCCCCGAGTGCAATCACTCAGTCCGGCTGTCAGTCAACCGCATCTGATGCTCAAACAAATAGACACATATGGAAAAAAATTCTGCTGTATCTTGAAGGGCTAACGTTGCAGCTATTACTGCACCGTTATAAGTCCTGTGGAAAGCCTTTTTTTTTTAAATGTTGGACATGATTATAAGACATTTATATTATATTAGATCAAAAGACTTTTTAGAAAGTTGGCCAATTAATCAAAACACGTGTCAACTGGTTTTTCAGCCAATTAATTCTCACCTTAATTCTCACCTATGCCATTCATTCATTCTCTCTCTCTTACCCTCTCTCTCTCTCTCTCTCTCTCTCTCTCTCTCTCTCTCTCTCTCTCTCCATCTCTCTCTCTCTCTCTCTCTCCATCTCTCTCTCTCTCACACACACACACACCTTATCCCTATCTCTCTGTCTCTCTCTGTCTCTCTCTCTCTCTCTCTCTCTCTCTCTCCAGCCTTTACTAATTGCCCAATAAATGATGTGTTTTTCGATTAGCAGACGGTCCGATGACGTGCGCATTTGACTGCCCGCTCTAATTAAATGTATTCCCCGTCGTGTCGTCTGGTCTTTCCCAGGCCGCGGCCATATGCCGGCCCTGTTGGACTCAACCACACGCTGCCCTGCAACGAGAACGGGACTGACTGACCGCTACTACCACTACATCCAGCAGCGGGTCGTGCCTGGAGGGGGGGGGGGGGGGGAATCGGATGGGAAGAAGACGATTGGATTAAAACACAAGGTGATAGTCGTAGAAGTAAGGTCGATGGGGTCCATCGAGGGCAAGAGGGTGGAGTGTGTGTGTGTGTGTGTGTGGGGTCTCTGTCACTCACTCCTAGTGTAATCAAGAAGGCGGTGGAGAGAGAGAGAGAGAGAGAGAGAGAGAGAGAGAGAGAGAGAGAGAGAGAGGGGGGGGAGAGAGAGAGAGCCAGAGAGAGGGGGAGAGGTCTCTTAAGTGGAGGGTGGATTCGATTTAGAGGCGGCTCATGGGGCGGGAGTGAGAGAAAGAAACTGGAAAATCTGAACTGTCAACTCCGGTCGAGTCAAATGTATTTATACGGGCCTTCATCCCAGCCGCGGTCTCGGAGGGCTTCACAGGGTCCACATTCAAATGAGACGTGATGCCCCCCCCCCCCCCCTCTCACACTAAGCGGGCAAGGGGGAAAAAAAATCCCCCAAATCCACCGGGGAGAGAGCGTCTGAATCTTTCAAAAGGTAGGATCCTCCTCGCGCCCGCCGACAGAGACGGGATAGGGGAGGCGCCGCCGCCGCTGCCGACCGCGAGAGAGGAAATACCCACGTAATAAATAATGACGTCGATTCGTGGACGCACGGCCATGAATAAAATAACAAAGTACAAAAAAGTAGTCGTCGTCGTCGCTGTTTTTTTTTTACCAGAAAGTGAAACTGACAGACTGTGTCAGAAATTGCGTGCCATAGGCGTAACAACGCACGCCGCGCGGCGTACAAATTATGCATCGTGAGGAGAAGAATAGAGGCGAGAGGAAAAGGAAAAAAAAGCAACGTGACTCTCTCTCCCTCTCTCTCTCTCTCTCGAGTTTCACTCCTTGACCTTCCCCCCTCGTCCCGACACTCGTCGAAACAAAAGCGAACAAGGGAAAGCCATTAACCTATCAGAACGGCCGAACGCGGCTGACAAGACGGGGGGGGGGGGATGCAGGGGCGAGGGTCGGGGGAAAAAAAGGGGGTGGGTGGGTGATTGTGATTGTGACTGGTGCATAATGAGACTTAATGTTCTCCTGTCTGTGTGGCTCAAGGTTGTCTCTGGATCCGATAGCCATCTGCATTCAGCGGCGTGGGCCAGATGGATTAGTTCAATATCGAATTAGAGCGTCTCCAGTCCGGGCAGCCCGGGTTTCTCTCTCGCTCTGTCTCTCTCGCCGCTCTCCGTCTCGTGCTCGCTCTCCCCCCTGCTCTCTCTCTCTCTCCCTCTCTCTCCCCTCTCTCTCTCTGTCTCGTAGCATTCGGCGGAGGCAAGCCAAGTGGCCTGTAGACGCCAGACTGTAAGTCTCAGAAAAGGAGGGGGAAATGGAGCCAAACTGCAACTGGGAGTGGAGGGAAAAGTTGGAGGGAGACAATACATAAGACTGTGGCTCCTACAGAAAATAAAGTGTAAAGAAAAGAGTGAAATAACTTACTGAAGAGGGAACAAAACGGGGTATAACAGCAAATACTGTATAAGGGATATTGGCTACGGTTCAGTAGAGGGCTGTGTAGACAGTGAAGCGAGCGGTTAGGGCGTTACCTGCTCCTTCGTGACGTGTCTGAATTCAGTGGTGAATAAAAGCGGCTGCTTAATTACTCAATAATGGGAGATTAGTGATGCGGGGGACTCCCTTTGGTCAAGCCAGTCGGCCATCTCTATGCGTTAGCGGTTCAAAGGTCACACAAACCCCTTAGTACCTATACCACAAGTTAGTTCGACATCTTCCCCCCGGGAACATTTATCTGACAAGACGTTAGCGCGATGCTGTGCTGTGCCATTGCAATAGCAACTAATGGGCTATTTGTTAGCATTGTGATGCTAAATGCTGTTTGGGCGAAGAGACACTAATTGCACCGTTTTAAATCATAATCAATCACAAACCGACTCGAAATCGTTATCAATCGGCCATAAATCACGGACACTTGTTCACCCTAATCGCCGCGAAACAGCGTTTGACAGACACACTTTATTTGTGGATTTACTCCAGGCCTTGTCTATTTCTCCTGGCCAATCTCCACGTAATTGCCTGTGTCATGTAATTTCCTCCAATCGAAAACAATTACCTTAATTTAAAACCATCCACACGGTATTAAAAATGTAAATAGCATCACAACAAAAAAAAACAAAAACGACTCAAACGACATTACCGGACACGCGAAACACATTGACGGATTAGGTGTAGAAGTAGAAAAAACCCTCGACATCCTATTAGCGTCGAGCTAAAGCACTGCGGCTCTTTAAAAGAATCGACGGCTGTATTTCACCATTAAGATCAAGTATAATGCAGAAACTAAGCAGACGCCATTACCCGATGGAGAGACGGGAGGAAATGAGAGTGAGCGATCGAGGGAGAGATAGAAAGAGTCGGACAGAG
>JAOPHQ010005748.1:27500-62500 GCA_030340625.1 Merluccius polli | reverse complement strand
GATCCGCCGCTCTAGAAGGAAGGGTTTCCAAACTTGTTTACAAATGTGGATTGGATGGAAAGACATGCTAAGTGTGTGTGTGTGTGTGTGTGTGGAGAAGGGAATTCTGGGACTTGCAGTCTTCCTTGGTCCATTTAAAGCAATGCCATGCCTAAATGTCCTTGTAATGTTGTCGAAATATATTTATGTTTACCATCATGAGCAGGCAGGGGTCTTGCTCAAGGATGCAGACGTTGTTGGGTTTGAACCCTGAACAGGCTGGGAGTCAAACACCCATACTACTAGACACTTCTGTGATATGACATAGCATCATATTATGTTCTTCTCACTATTGTAGGTTTCTATATATTTTTGGTCTATTTTCGATCAACGAGTCTCTCTCCCTCTCGCTGTCTCTCTACCTCTCTCTCTCTCTCTCTCTCTCTCTCTCTCGGCTCCTTAATGACCCCCTGTATTCATCCAGTCTCTGTACTCACTGCCTCTGTATTCCCCGTCCGTTGTTTTTTGGTTCTTTCTTTTATTATTATCTTTCTTTTGTTATTATTTTTTCTCCACAAACCAAATTGATTGAGAGAGACACAATAAACCCTGGGTTGATTGGGCCACGGTTGAAGGGGTTCTAAAAGTTGTGAATAATTTTAAAACAAAATGGATGGCTGCGGCGAAAAAGTTACAAAGTGCAGCCGTGAATAATGAATAATGATGAATAGCAGAGTATTGTAGTATCATCGTGTGTACTTTGGCTGTTGGCAACTCAAGCCCATAAAATTCAACTCTCATTACGAACGAAAAACGAACACCAAAAACCAACCGTTAATGGAAATGAACGTCCAAAAAAGACTAGCGCGTCAAGATAAGAGCCGCTGACATTTAGACACTCTGGACGTCATGTGGCCTTTTAACGAAAAAGTCAATTTAACGGAGGGACTGGGGGAAAGGTCAAAGCGTTGGAACACAAGCCCTGCTGGCCAGGCGTGAACACGACGCTAATGATGTCACGGCGATGGTTCGCTGGTGTCGCTCACTTCGTCTGTTCGTCTCACCTCACCCCGCACTCACGCCTCCCGCCCACGCCGTTGTGACTATACGCTGAAAGAGCGTGTTCACGTCTCAACCTCTTTTTGGAGCCTTGCTTTTGTTTTTATTTGGTTGCCAGGTGGCTCCATGCGCACGTCAACTCGCGATCAGCCAAGGTGGCCAGGTAAGGATGTAAGGATTTTTTTATTGATATGTTGGTGCAGCAAAGAAAAGGATATACAAATATAAAAAAGAAACTACAATAATATTGAATAAAGAGACTAGGAAATGCAATATAGACAATAAAAAATCTAAGCTATAAAGTGGGAAGTGTGCATGTGTGCAATGGTTAAGCAGAATCAACTTTATACTTTATACCTTTAGTATTAATGTTAGACGTGTTGAAAATGTGTTTTTTCTTAAATTGAATAGCGAGTTATAATGAAATCCCAACATGGACTGTGAGGAACGACAAGCAGATTTAAAGTGAAGCCACTGGGAAAATTACTGACTTCAAAGATGAGTTGATTTATGCTCTTTAGTAATACTTCAGACGTGCGCTGTCCTAACACACTACACCATGGTGGTGCTGATTGTTGCACGTGTCTGAACTATATCAAGCCTATATCTGTTTTATATCATGCATATCATTTCATTCACACATTCTATATTGTACTTGATTCTTCTATTTACAATTTTATTTAGATTTTTGATTTGGTTCGATTTTTATTTTTGTGAGCTAGCCAACTAGATCCTTTTTACAGTGGTATATATATATATATATATATCTTTCTTTCTTGCAAGGTAATGCTGTTATCCATTCCGAGCAGCGTAGCATGTTTAAATGGCAATGGACTTCATCGTGTTATATTAAAAATGATGAAATAACCGAGTAGAAAAGAGGACCAGCCCGGTCGCTGGAGACTCAGGGGTTTTGTGGGTGGTGAACCCACCATGACACCTTTTGATAACTAGAGAGGATTTGTAAAAGTCAACCTTTTCAATGACTTTTTACAGTTGGACCATTTAAAAAAAATCTTCCTTCCTTAAACTCTGGCACGATTTCATTGGTTACGAACGAAGGTGAAGACCCCCTCTGCAGGAGGCGTCTCATTGGTCACGACGGGGCCACGATGTGGAGCCAGCGCCCCCCCTAGTAGAGCAGAGTAGCCACACTCCGCTTGGCTTCATGAATAACCATCCACACAATCTGTCACACATTGGACCCCCCCCACAAAAAAGCCCCAAAACGGCCGGTCATGATGGGATTTCAACAGTCTCAAATGAGACATAGAATATGTAATGGAGAAATGGAGCGTTAAGATGGTAGTTTTTGGCCATTCTCCGCCGTGGAACGAGTTTTCGCATCACGTGTGCTGAATGGCTCATTGCTCTTGGTTGGGGTGTGTGGGGGTGTGTGTGAGAGTGGGTGGGTGGGTGTGTGTGTGAGGGTGTGTGTGTGTGTGTGTGTAGGAGCAGAGGTGTACAGGAAGGAGAGATAGAGGTCAAGAAGAGTGGAACAAGAAGAAGAGGGAAGATGGGAGAGAATTAGGACAGTATGTCCCCGCCATTATTATATGTATCCATGCAGTCATTATCCATCTGTCCGTCTGTCTGTCTAACCTGGAAGTAGGGGGGCAGGATAGACAGTGACAATTAGGGGTTAGGGTGTTTCCCAGGGTTTAAAACCCCAACATCTGCAGTCTACTTGTAGGTGTCTGGGAGTAAGATGCCAAATTATGCCATGTATGTAAAACACTGCTTTGGCTAAAAGCTGAATAATCGGCCAACTCGATGGCTCAACCTGCTAGTTTTAACCACGTAGGCAGTACGCCTTGTAGCGACCCGGGTTTGAGTCCCACCTGTGGTCCTGTGCTACACGTCGTTCCATCTCTTCTTCTTCAACCCACTTTCATGTCTCTCTTCACTGTCCTGTCCATAAAGCCCATACAAATATATTCAAAAGCGAATTAAATTTGCTGAATAATAAATAGTCTAACTATTGTACATGACACTGGAGTGCGTAAAAGTTATTCCGTTATTCCCCGTTTTACGGGTCAGCGCTTCAAATGGTCGAAGCAGATCCAAAGCATTACTGTGGAGTGTAGGTGATTTTGATTAAGTCTGAGTCTAAAATTTCAATCATTTTGAATTCTAAAGGCTATGTGGAAAAACATGGGGAATAGAAGAGGACATTGATCATCTCAGTAAGAACTGACTTCCTTCCTTGGGGGAATAGAAAAACACATTGCACTCTTTCAAATGACACCTCAAATTACAGAACTTCGAACATGTGCGACCTTGCTCAAAAATTTCGGTGAAAAGGAAATATATTTGTGTTTGCAGTGAGCATTTATTCGTTTGTTTCTGTGTTTTCATTGAGGCGATCATTCAACTGGTAAGACGTGTAACCTGTGTAACTATGATGCGCCGCGTAATATCATTTGACGTCTAGCCTACGATTGGTACGATAACTCGAATGCTACTTGATATGGCAGTTAGAGAATGTAATTTCATCTTTTACATAGAATCTTTTAATTAATTTCTCTTGCTTCAGAGATTCAAGCGGCACTAAAGTGACTCAGATACTAAAACTGACTGTATTTTCGAAACTATCTTTTTGTCCCAAACAATAGCAAGAATGCAATATTTTAAGATTCAACACAATTTAACCTTTTTTATTGAAAGCTATAACCACATTAATTCTCTGAATGGAAATGAGAGGAAAAGTTGGACTCCATTTTGCACTCGGCTGTCCTCAGGGTTCGCCCCACACTACAGGCTATCGGATCGTGAATGTTGATCTTAAATATCCGCGATTTTTCGAATTGGTGAGGCCCCGATTGGTAAAAAACTCTCAACATACCCCACACCACAGGATAATCTGGCAAAAAAAAAAATCAACAAATCGGGGCTTTGCTGACCAGAGTCGGAAGGGGGAAATCGGGCACAAAATCAGGCTCATTATCCTGTAGTCTGTACCCAGCATTAGTTGAACACCATTAGTAAATAATTACTAGACACATTAGTTAACTGTTAATTAACTGTTAGTTAAGGCTTATTACGGCATTAACAAATGTTAATTAATGTACCTTTATTGTAAAGTGTTACCACGATGGTAAGCCGCAAGGCAATGTGTCAGAATCTATACATCTTTTTGACCAAGTGTGTGTGTGTGTGTGTGTGTGTGTGTGTGTGTGTATTCCCTCGGGAGTCTCGTTTACAGGAGAGCTGATTTCTGCATTGTGGTAAAAACCCAACACACTGTTGTCATCCAGGCAGAATTGATATAGACTTCCTCCCATTGATTCAAATGCCATCCGAATATCGCATCCATACATGCCACAGTTATCCCTGAGGGAGGGAGGTATGACAGACAGAAATATAGATAGACTAACATTCCTCCAGATAGATAGATAGATAAACATACATACACGACAGGCATATAGACAGATCATAGATAAAATAACATACATACATGTAGATATGTAGCATATAGTTGGATGCATAGATAGATAGATAAACATACAGGCCTATAGATAGGTAGAAGGATATTCATATAGATGTCTTATTAAGTGGTCTATTTGTCTAGAGAAATAGATATAGAGATGTATGGCTAGAAGTCTCACTCATGGCCTATGACAGAAGTGTCTTTGATCCCAGAGAGAGAGCAAGAGAGACCAAAGAGAGAAACAAAGTAAGATGTGCAGAGTCTATGCAAAGCCCTTCTGATCACACATTTGCTTCACAGCAAATTACGTTTCAGCACCCAAGAAAATACAGAGAGGGTGGCAGAAAAACAAACCAGTGATGAATAAAATATGTCAACATGAATTTCCAATAAACCGACATATGTCTCGAGTGAAGAAAAATGGAAGAAAATTTGTGCTATAAAAAAAACCAAGATCCACAAAGATGTTTGCAATTATTATGGTTTAAGAAAAGAGCGATGAAATTACCATTTGTGTGTTTAATGTAGGTGACATACACACAGACACATTACGCACACAGATGTTGGGTAAGCACCACTAAAATACTAGCAATTATATTGTATTTCGCTGAGGGATGACTTTGAACTATAGCGTTCAAGAGTGATCAGTATGCACAGCGAGCAGCGATTTTACGAAATAAAATTGCCAACTATTCACAAGACTCTCAAAGCGTTGACTCAAGGCTTTTGTCTGCCATCTTCTGCTTGTGAATTCTTCTTCTTCTTCTTCTTCTTCTTCTTCTTCTTCTTCTTCTTCTTCTTCTTCTTCTCAGAGAGAACCCAAGGTCTTCCAGCCCTGGGGCTGGTGTCTGCGCAAATTAAGGTTCAGCGAAGAAAGTTGCAAATCTGTGTACGCAGAGATTTTTCTGAGATGTTCAAACAGTGCGTAGCACAACGACGCAGGCCGTTTTCTGTTTATACATACCAATTGTCCTAACCCTGAGATTGTGCGCATGTGAACGAGCTTAGAGTCCACACCCCATCAACTCCCATAATTGACCAAACATGGTTCTAGGAATGGCCATCATTACCTGAACCCTCTCAACTGATTTCTCTTTTGGAATCATGACTGTTTGCTTCATTCATTTATAACACGAAGGGAAAGTAAAAAAGTGGCGAAAGTGGCGAAAATGTCGTTTGTGCCGATTACATCTGGAAAACCAGTTTCCGCTGCAAATTGCATTTAAATGTTGGCCTGTTCAACTGCAGTGTACAGGAAACAAATGTATACAGAAATATAAACCCTTTTTCTTGTAATAAATTGGACAGAACATAATATCTCTAAATGTTCTCATGTTTTTGATTCGGGAGGTTATATGTGTGCTCCAATTGTTCCTTACAATGCATAGGCCAAATAATCTCCCACTTTCTCGAACAAAGAAAACTCTTGAATACTAAAACATGCACCTTTTATTTACTGATTCTTCAACAAATTAGACATTTTGTAATTAACGCATAAATAATCAAAATTTGTCATCATTGAAGTGACAAGTATTAATTATGTGTAATACAGTCTATCAGATCCGTGTCTGGTGTGGTTGAGTTCTCACTAGTACAAACCTTTTTGGAAAGCACTTGGCGGTAGTTAGGCAAGCTATGTTATTTATTTATAACTCATGTACTATGTTAGCTAAGTTGATTAATCACAATTGCTCTCATACCAGGTCGGATTGCGTCAGACTGTTCCTGCTCCAAATCTGCCTCCGAATCAAGTCTTGGTGGGTCCTCCTTTGCCTCCGACATGACACTCCTCGGCTAATAAGGAATTTGAAATAGACTCTCCTTCATTTTTTCAAGGTAAGGTAAGGTAAAATTGGAACCAGATTGCTCATTCTTAAATTTTTCACTGTCAATATGGACAACCTATCAAGTGGTCCAGAAGGTATATTGACCCTTCTTAAATTTGACGTGTGAAGCTGTATAGTTGAAAATAAAGTTAGCATGTATGTATGTATGTATGTATGTATGTATGTAATACATTTGCGTTCTGTTTTTATCCTTTACTGTTTTGTTACGATTATTATTAGTATGTTCTGTCTTCTTCTCTTTCTTCTTCTTTTTTTGTGCTACTTTGTTCTTGTCATTTGTGAAATAAAAAAATATCAGTGTAATATCATGGACTTTGTTTTTGTTTAGAAATATAGATTGATGTATGTGCAGTAGACATTCAATTCCATTCCCTCATCAATAGAAATTTAGTGAACAATCGACTGCCGAGAATATTTCACTTTCCAAATTTCCAAATTATACTTTGTTGATATGCAACTGATAGACAGGCACTGTCTATAGTCGACACTCAGTAGACATTCATTTAAAATATTATAGATATTTTATTGATAAGATATGTAGAAATTAACCAAATCTCACCATCTTCAGACACAAATGTCTGAAGATGGATAGTTGCTATTCACTTTATATGTTGTTGATTATATAACAAAATTCAGTTAATATTTAGATAACACTAAATTTAATCTATGTGGATATATTCTTGATAACCTTATTGATTGACAATGTTGACATGTCAAGTGAGCGTCAACTGAGTGGATACTCAACTTATACTAAAATTACACTAAATTGATACTCAACTGTGGACTATTCAGGTAAAGCGTTACCGAAGAAAGCAGCAATTTCTAAATTATTTTCTGTTGCTTCGACAGGACGACAGGAGTGTCTTTGTTTGAGAGCACCATGACAAATACCCAGGGGGATGTCTACCAAAAAATAATTAAGGATCCAGTGTATTTATTTAAACCTTCCCCTCCCTCCCGAAAAAACACAACTTTTGAAAACCATTCACACAGTTTCTTTAATTTAAAAATGTTCAAGGTGGGTGGAGGTTTGAAAAGGACTTTTAAAAGTTTAAAAAATGTGACCTATTATTATAAACGAGATACAAATTGTACCGGCGAACCGTCTGTGAAATGGACCTTCACCACAAATTGCCCAATTGATTCTGAATTTTCCACTCGTGACCTTTTCCTGCAAAACGCAAAAGAGCATTCATCAAAATCTTAAGATTAGCCGCCCGGCTGGCGATAGCAACCCTCCCTCCCTCCCTTCCCTCATCGATTGCACTGCGACTGCTGTGTCACGATGTGACTACACGCAGCCAGAAAATAAGAAAAACAAAAAAAATCTCCTCACTTACCCAGCAGACACGGCGCTGGCGCCCCGATGGGCCCTCGCTCTGTAATGCTTTCTTACGATAAGCATAAGCACTTGACTGTGCGCACAGCTTCCAGTACGATCTGTGCCCCCCCCCCGCCCCCAATGAAAGTGCAGGGCCCTTACCCAGCAATGCGAAGCAGATGGCTACAACAGATTTGCCACTGAGCTGGCAGCTGGGCGTCGCGCCATTATCTATAAGTTGTCATCTCGTGCCAATGCACTGACGCTATTGTCTGAATTCATGTTGTCGTAGACCCGCCTGGCATTACTCACCACCCACCCACCCTCTGTTCTGCCCAAAACATAAATATAGGTAGTACACACTTATCATGATGTGTGTAACGATTGTTTTGTGTGTGTGTGTGTGTGTGTGTGTTTTAGAGGGTTTTCTGGTGTTTCTGTATGTGTTTATTTGTGTTTGTTCATGTCTGCGTGCAAATGTCAGTGTGAATTACGAAATGTGTGTGTGCAGTATGTGTTAGTGTGTGTGTGTGTGTGTGTGTGTGTGTGTGTGTGTGTGTGTATGCGCCCTCTGTGCACCGTCTGCGTGTTCCAGTTTTACGGGTGTGTGTTTGCTCTGCTACCCACAGCTGCCTGGATATCCACCACCACGAGTGTGGATATGCGCAAGAAAGCATGTGCGTGTGAGTGCGCGTGCGCACGTACGTCCCTCACTCCCGCACCAGCCACGCTCAGGTGGATGACTAATGTGCGCAGGTAGTGACTCGGCAATTGGCTATCAAGCTCAAGACAGCTCTGTCCCGCCGCCCCCCCTCCTGCTCTTCGTCAATAACTCCTCGATGAATACCGAGATAACTCTCCCACTCGCACGGTATTCTCAATTCAACCCCACTTGATCCCAAGCCGTCCGGTCAGATGCCGGGAGATAATGTGTAACAACGCAGGAGGCGTGTGTGTGAGGACCAGAGGCCAGGCGGGCAACAGGGCAAGAAGAACCCAGAATTAAAACACTGGGATTACTATTTAGTACGATTACTATTGAGTCATTTTGGGGACACTTTAGTCCAAAGCGACTTGCACGTCGTTTTCATGTCATTTAGATGCAGGTAGGAGGTTAGGGCATCTTGCGCATAAATGCCTGCAGGTATGCTGTGTGCACATTGGGGTTCGAACCCCGATCCTTTCGACTAGGAGTCCAGCACCTTAACAGGTTGATTATCCTGCTACCTTTACAGATGTCCGACAGATTACAGATTAATTTACCTGCCTCTTCCTACTCCTGGCTTGCAGAAGAAAGAGATTCATGGTGTGATAGCCAGTTTTATGCGACCAAAGCAGCAGCAGTTGGAGCTGAACTGCGTTTTTTGTTTTTTTTTACCGCTAAATAATTTAGCCTGGTGTTTGTAGTGGTCTCCCTGAACTCATTTATTAGATTAAGCGCCCCATGTCTGCAGACCAGCAAAGTCTGGTAAGCACATTTTCATTGTCCTCCTAAAGGCGACACTGTTAAGGCTTCCAGTGTAGAAAACACACAATCCTCTTTTCATCTTTTTTCACGAAAAACTGGCGGTTCATAATAGCGCATTCCTTATTGACACGTTTTCCAGGTATTTCGGGCAATTTTCGGTTGCCTGGTCAAGCTAAATGAAATGTTGAGGTAAATCACCAAGGAACAAAAAACAACAAAACATAAAATCCATTCTCGCCATCAGGGAAATCCACAAGCCATTGACTAACTGCCACGAGTAGACATTTTAGATACCCGTCTCTCCCATCGTCCGCTCTGCCAGGACATCACTGACTCTGAGCCTAACAGCCCAGAGACTGCAGAGGAGAGGGGTTACTCGGGGACTGGATGGAAACTATTTTATGTTCAGGGACTTTGGGGGTGGGGGGGCGTCCATCCGAGGGAACATCCCATGGATGAATAGCTGGGTGGTGTCGGTGGAGGGGGGGTTGATGGTGGTGGAGGGAGGCAGTCCCACTGGGGTGGACAGAAATGGAGCCTGGCAAATCCATTTGGGTTCCTGATAACGGTGTGGTATGAGGTTTTTTTCAGGTACACTAAGAGGGAGAGGTGATGATGGGGAAAGAGAGAGAGAGGTTTTTTTTTTTTTTTTAGATTTGAAACAAAACAAACAGCTTTATTACTTTTACACGCTGGTTATTTGACAGCTGTCAGTATGCAGAAAGAAGAAAAATATGAATCTGAAACAAAACTTTTTTTCACAGAGGACCATACTTCTCAGTAAAGGCCTCTTGGTCTTCCATTGTTTTATATAAAAAGCAAAATTGATCCCTACTCTAGTCCTAACATTACAACCTAAGAGTAGAATTGGTTCCTGGTCTGACCTGCTCTCCACCCTGTTCCACCTGCTCAGATAGATGGCCAGCTTTGCCTCACCCACCACACAATTAAGCAGATGCCATTTTGTTTGGTTTGCCTTTCTGTAGCCTGCCCCAAATATACATTTTCCACTGAAAAGGTTTAACCAGAACAGGTAAAGACCTGGGCTAGATAGCTGAACAAAGGGCCAAGGCTGACACACTCAGTAAAATAATGAAACGTCTCAATCTCCCCACAAAACAGACAAATATATTTGATGAGGCAGGATTTATGATGCTAACAAAAGCATTTACAGCTATGGCACCATGTAATTTTCTCCATTGGAAGTCAACATTTATTTTCGTCAGAGGGGGTCTGTACAGCACTGCCCACACAGGCCTTACTTCACCTGCCACCCTTAAACCTTCCCTCCACACAGTGTCAGTCCTGCTTTCCAGCTTAAGCCGATGAACTGACTACACACAGCCCGTGTACAAGGTCTTCCTGTCAACGTTTTGCAGTCTCTGTTTTGTGGTCCTGGTGTGAAGTAGTGGCCCTGTATAGCTCTCCAGCAGGAAGGCATCCCCCCCAGTCTGGCACCAGAGAACCACTGCTTTACTCTCTTAACAGGCGTCGCTGCCTCTCAGTTAGCCTCTGTGTCCAAAGGTTCAGCAAACCCTTCATGTAGCGACCGGACACCATGCCCAGACAACCCACTGCTTCCACCTTGTCCAAAACAGGCACTTCTACATCCACTAACTGCCGTACTGGAAGTGTACCCCTCTGAATCAGCATAGAAGCCAACCCCAGGGTAGCGTTGCTCTGGATGTCAAGCCTGGACCCTTGGGCTAAAGGTTCCTCTAACCTTCCTCTTCCTGATCTAAAAAGGCCTGGGTAAAACGGGGGGTTAAAATGGTCAACTTAAAATAATGTGGGTTCATTAAAAACAGAGCTGTGACCTAGGCTAGTCTTACAACTCAGCTGGCAACTTTCCTCCACACTAGCTCTGGGGGCCCTGTGAGGCACCTCTAGTGCAAACTGTAAAAGGAAGGTAAATGCTCTGCTGGCCAGGTGGTCCATGCCCTGCCCCCCCCCCCCCCCCCCTCCTCTCTGGAAAGGAACAACACATTCTGCGGATCCAGTGCAGACGGTCCCAGAAGAAATCAACCATCTTGCCCTGCATGTTTGCTCGCAGCCCACAGAAAGGGGCTCTACACATGCCAGCCTATCCCCAAGTGTATTCCCCTGTATGACGGCTGTAGTAGAAGCCATTTCCAGCCCCCCCTCTACCTTTTCTGTTATGTTTTCTCAGTTGTTTTTCATCATTTGGTCTGACCCAATATAAATCACCATCTCTCTTCCACCTTAGTTGCTGAGGTAACAGTGGGAGGCCACCTACCCGCTGCTAAGGCCTTTATGTTTATTTTTGCAGCAAACCACTGTATTAAAATCATCTGTGAGTGTCTATGTCCCTTTTAACCTCTTGTCATGACAATGACATGATCAGCATGTGCAGATATGACAACAAATGTATTTAACCCAGGCAGAAGGAAACCCCTAATGTGGCTCCGTACTCTTTGTAAAAAAGGTTAGAGGGAAATCACTGTGAGTTCAGCGTTGAACCCAAAACTCTCCATTATCTTCCAAAGGTATTGGTGTTCGACGCCATTAAAAAAGCTTTTTCCTGGTCCATTGAAATCAGACCAGTGTCTAGGCCCAAAGGGCTGGAGAGCTCCAAAACATCAGTCTCTTTCTTATCTATCACCCCCCCCCCCCTCTGTCTTTTGGCTAGGGCTTTGGACAGGGATCTTATAATCAGTACACAGGAGGGACACAGGGCACCAGTTCTTAATGTCTTGTAGGTTCCTTTTCTTTGGCAACAGAGTAATCACCACCCTCCTACATGAGAGCGACAACACCCCAACAGTTAGGCTCTTATTTAACACAGCCAGCAGGTCCTCCCCGATTACATCCCAAAACCCTATACATTCTTTATAAAAATCCCTTGTGCCTTCCTGCCCTGCATGCTCAGTAGGGCGGAGGGGAGCTCCTGGAGGGTTAAAGGTTTTTCAAACTGAGGTTTGACTCTGCAGACACTTTAGGAAGGTTATCACAAAACAACCTGTACAGTTCATGTTCTTTATACTCTACCGCCCGCTTTCTAATCTGTTCTGGTCCAGTCGGCTCCTGGCCAGTATTGGAAAGCAGAGAGTAGATCGACCTGCTCTGGTTCCGCTTCTTCTCCAGGCGAAGAAGAAGCTGGTCGGGGGGGGATCCATCTCATTTATGCTCTGAACGCGGGACCTCACCAGAGAGCACCCCGTGCCTTTGTGCCTAGCAGGTCCTTAAGGGCTACTTTTTTAGATTTGAGGGCTTCAATATGCTCTCGATTTCCTGTAAAGACCGAAGCTCCACTATCCCACTGTCTAGGTCCTTCATTGATCTAGGGATGTCCCTCGTGACATCGAGAGTGTGCTAGTGGCACCACTGCCTTACCTCCACCTTGCTGCAGTCCCACCACTGTGTCAGTGAACTAAAACTCTGTTTTTCTTGTTTTTAAAGCAGTCCATAAAAAATAAAAGCCTCTTTAAATTGATTGTTGTGTAGCAGTGAACTGTTGATGTGCCAATAAGCACTTCTGGGAGAGCCCTAATTAACATGACATAAAACCAAGGTATGATCTGTAAAACCAACTGGTATCCTCTTACACCCATTAAAATTGTTGAAATGATGTTTAAAACAGTAAAAACGGCCCAGTCTGGCTAGAGAAACCACATTGTCCCTTACATGTGACCAACTGTCTATCCTGTCTGTGAGTCATTCTTCACACATCCACCAGGCTGTGTCTCAGCTGTATCCTTGTTCTTTAGGAGGCTGGATGAGCCTCTTTTCTGTCGTCTTGTTGGTGCATAGATGTTCATGAGCACCATGTATGTGTTAAAGTTAACCCTTACTACAATAAGCTTTCCTTCAACCACCTGTTCCACCTCAACGGTGACGGAATAAAAGCTTTGAGAGAACAAGATCCCTACCCCACCACTAGAGGTGCTGCTGTGACCCAGGATGACTTGCCCTTCCCATTATCTGCTCCAGTCAGTGTGGTTTGTGCTATCGCTATGCGCCTCTTGCAGGGAGAGCACACCTATTGGGTTTACCTTCACCACTTCATATATCATAGCCTGTTTCCTTGACTCCCTTGCCCCGTTCACATTTAAAGTGCCCACAATAAAATTATCCACGAGGAGAAAAAGAAATAAGAGCTAAAAGCAAACCAATAAAAACATCTCAAGTGCTATAAACCACACTTTTCTTCCTTCCCTCATGTGAATTGAGCCTGAAGTAATGAACCTGACTTTGTCAGAAAAGTAATCCACCACCTTCACACCCCATATTCTTAGTGCTCTGCAGGAAACGTCAGATTTTTTCTGCCGTATAGGCAAACTCTTCTTGGCTGGCAGTGACACATCACTAACCTCATCAGAGTCCCAGTCACTGCTGCTGTTGTCTGACTGCGGTCTGGGTCTGTTCACAAACCCCTTCTTTGCCTGCTTAGACCCATTTTCCTTTTTAGACCTATTGTTAACTTTAAAGCTCCCTCGTCATCTGTTAGTCCCATGACTTCTCTCTGACTCTCCTCTCCTTGTTCACCTACCCCCTCCATCTGACTGTCTGTGTCCTCTACCTGTCTACTCTCTTCCTCCACCTGTCTGTATGTCTCCTCCAACCATGTATCCGGCTCTTTTACCTGCCTCCTCCAGATGTCCGCTTGCTCCGTGCGACTGCCCGTCTACCTCTTCTAACCGTCTACATTCTTCTCCTCCCTCTCTTCCTTCTCTACCGGTTCGCCCTCCTTCTTTATTACCTGTCTGTCTACCTCTTCCCATTGTCCATGCCCCTTCCCCACATGCAAGCTCGATGTCTATTTTTTAAGATCATGTACACTTTTCTCCTGTGACACAACATGTCCCAATGGAGAGGATTTGAAACCAGTAAGAACTGTCCTAATTGGCGAGACAATTTACCCATGGCGCGATAACTCTCTGCAGAGAAAGAAATCGCTAATGGAAGGGGGGCACTTACATTTATTTGCCGGTTGCGTGAGGGGAATTACGGAGACCGACGTTACATTTACCACAATGCCCGTCTCTCCCAGTGCATTTACTCTTTCTATTCTGTCAATGAAAATGACCACCATGCTGTTCACCCTTGCAGCGGTTATTTAACATGGCTGTGGCCAACTACCTCGCCCACCGCTAAAGCACATTGTTCTACTGAGCAAGGAAACACAGGTAAAATTTGAACGCTGTGTTTTCTCAACAAATAACTTAACTTAAATCTGCGGCCATTGCTGCCAAAACACAGCCAAACAAAGCCAGCTGGTTGACCTCCCCTGTCCCCTCTCTCTGTCCTCGTCCGCTCTTCATTTCTAGGAGCTCTTTATCCATATACGCTGGCTCAAATAAATACGGGTGGCCATTGAATTGTAAGGCCTCATTAATATTGTCAAAATCAACTAAATATTCAGCCATGACTTTGAAAATCTTATGCTTTTCTCTCTCCAACTCACTCATGTTTCCACCGTTCTCTTCCTGCAACAACTCAACTCTCGTGATATGTCAGAGCGAGACTTCTCCTTGAACAAGAGTTGGTCAGACACAATAACAAACAGACAAATGTAAATTTTCCTCTGTAGGGATCCTTTCCATAATGCTGTGCGACACTTATAATAACATTAGTCCCTGAGACCCAAAATGATTGGAAAATCCCAAAGTTCCCCATGTCCAATATAACAGCTGCGTGGCGAGGAGAAAAAAAGGTCATCTGGGGTTTCCTGTGAGCCTTAATTGTGAATTACTTGCAAACAAATTGAATCCGAGCACAGTCAAAACTGTGTTTTTCTGTTTTGTTTACATCACACCTTAGTTGAGTGTATTCATTCAAGTTGTTTTAATGAATCCATTCCTCATTTAAATTTGTTTTATTCCCTCTGGAATCCGCTCATGCTGTTGTAAGATGCTTTCAGAATAAAGCCTCCACCAAATTGGCACATATATATATATATATATATACATATATACATATATATATATATTGACAATTTTGATATGATCCAACCTAGCCTAGTCTTTCACACCAAGGATTCACGTATTGCATATTCAATTTTTTACCCGCATGTATTGTGTAAGGTAAGCCATATGGTATTAGGGTGTAACTGTTAGTTGCTGTCCAGTTACCTGAAAATAGTTAATAAGTTATTTATTAGCATTAACCCTCATAACAAGTCAGGTAAAGGAATATTCTGGAGGGTTTAGGGAATGTAATGGTGCAGCAACAAGTCTGGGGCAAAACTTGTAGCATCCATGTTGTTTCCACTGTACGACTTAAAAGGTCATGAACACACCGAAGCCGGAAGAAGGACTTCCCAGCTCGGGAAATGGGACCAATGCGAGGAGCGTGTGAACGCACGCATTACATCATATTCCCTGTCCGCTTTTCGTCCCCCGCCACAAAAGTTCTGCGGCCGTGGATGAAAACGTCATCGAAAGTGCAGGCTTCAGCTGAGTGTTTAATCCTGATGAGTCAGGTGGGAAACGTAAGCAGGAGCGAGACCAGAGACTGCTGACCTCCGCACGGTGCTGCCTGTTTAGCGGAGGAGCCGAGGTTCCTCCTGCCGGGCGGCTGGAACCACATCTGAGGGGAAAAACGACCTGCCTTCAGTTGACTAGGGGAAATACTGATGGAAATGTGTGTGTGTGTGTGTTTTGGGGTGTGTGTATGTGTGTGAGGGTGGGGGGTGTTGGAGAGAGTGTGTGTTGGAGTTTGTGTCCATTGGGGTGTGTGTGTGGTGGAGTTTGTATGTGTGTGTATGTATGTTGGGGTGTGTTTGCATTGGTGTGTGTATTTGTGTGTGTGTGTGTGTGTGTGTGTGTGTGTGTGTGTGTGTTGTGTGTGTGTGTGTGTGTGTGTGTGTGTGTGTGTGTGTGTGTGTGTGTGTGTGTGTGTGTGTGTGTGTGTGTGTGTGTGTGGTGGAGTATTCGTGTTAAAAAAGGTTATTTTGTATATCCATCACAGGTGTAACAAATCACACTTTCATGTTAAGGTGTCTTTTCCGAGTACAAAACTACAAAGTTGGAGCTGTTAAAAACAGATAAACCTTTGCACACATGAAATGACTCGAATCAACTGAAGTATTTGACACACATTACGACTGAGCAGTGTGTTTTCGTTCTTTCATTTTTATTTCAATGTCTATTTATTGTATTAATTCCTAAACTCCTCTACATCTGCTATACATACACGCACCGGCAGTTGGGACAATGTTACTTAAATAAAAGTACAAGTACAAGTATTTGCATCAAACTATACTTATATACTACTAAAGTACTCATTATGCAGAATGGCCCATTTCAGAATAATATATATTATAGGATTATATTTATTAGTGCATTAATGTGATCAACGCTTTAATGTTGGTAAAGCTGGTAAAGTTGAAGCTCATTTTAATTTATATATATATTTCATATATTACTTTACATACTGCTAGGTAGCTTGTGAATTTCCTCCTGGCGACCATTTAAGCCTTATTGATACAATCATATAATTTATGTACTGATTATATTTTGTATTGTTAATGTAATCTAATCTAATCTAATCTGCAAAGTAACTAGTAAGCTGTCAGATAAATGTAGTGGAGTAAAAAGTAAAACAAAATAGAAATACTCAAGTAAAGCACAAGTACCTCAAAGGTGTACTTCTGCACAGTACTTGAGTAAATGTACTGAGCTACTCTCTACCACTGAGAAGCACAACAGAAAAAAGTGAAAACGCCTTGAGCCATCATGTGCACAACGTCGCTGCGGCCCGAGACGGTAAGCAAATCCGCCGCCGCCCAATAACTAAGAATTGCCTCGCCGACCGCTTCGCAACGGACACACACAAGCTGTTTTTGCAGCCAGATGCTGTCAAAACAGGGCCGCAGTGACAGCCGCGGGGGGAAGGCAGGAAGGCGGCAGAAAGAGGAGTGGAAGTGGTGGTGCTATCGATTGATCCGGCCGCGTTGGATATCACATCGCTGCGCGAGGACTCGAGACGCCGCGCAGGATTCGGTTAGCGCACAGCGGCCTCCTCTCTCCTCTCGCTCGCCTCATCTCGCCCTCAGATCTGCTGTTTCAGGCCCTTAACATGGCCCCCGAGATCGCTATCGGCCCTCTCTGTCTTGCTCATTTTTCACCCCCCTCTTTTGCTCTCACGAAGGCCCTCTCACGACACGCTTTCTATGCAATTTGTGCTCTCTCTCTCTCTCTTTCTCTCTCTCTCTCCTTCTCTCTCTGTCTCTCTCGCTTTCTCTCTCTCGAGGGGCCCTGCAGTGAAGTGGCCTCCGGATGACTCTGATCTGGATACGAACCAGTCCAACGAGGAAGGGGTCGGGGAGAGGAAAAAGGCTGGCAAAAACGTCTTTTCTGTGTCCTCGAGTGAGTTTTAGCCTTTGCCTTGAGTGGATATGTGGTAGTATTTTTGAATTATGCATTCGTTGTCTCGGTTCACAACACCAAAATACATCGAAACCGACGCGGATTTCGAGCTACCACTGGGAGTGCACAATGTTTATTGTGGCGGAAAAAGCAAATTTGCTAAATCACACACAGTCTTTCCACTCAGACCGTGCCTCCTTCCTTCCGTCTTCGAGGGCCCAGCTACTGTTGTGTTTCAAAGAGGAGACAGGTAATTATTATATTGACATGAACTCACCTGTCACCTGACATTAACTCACCTGCCTTCTGATAAGGTCCCGGGAGCCACGCCCCCCCTCCTATCTCTCGCTCTCTCTCCCCAGACAGAGCTCACTTATACGACACACTTCTGGTTTTATTGGATTATTGGATTCATCATACATTCGACCACACACACACACACTCACACACACACATGCACACGCCTGGCGCACACACACACACACACACTGTAACGATCCTGCCCCAACCCCATTCATTACCATTTTCCACTTTGCGTCATTAGTGAAATGTTTGTCACCTGTGTTATTTAGTAATTCTGTTCACCAGCGGTCCATGTATTTAAGTTCCCTAGTTTCTACCCCAGGTTGTCTGTCCCATATTGTCACGACTTGCGCAGGGAGGTGAACCCAAAGGCAGGGAGCAGACTGAGAAGGGGAGAGATGCAAGCTGTACTTCATGTAAACAGGCAGACAGAAACAAACCCACAACAAACAAGGGACTGACAAACTGGGGCAAAAACTAGGGAGCTTAAATACGCCGAACACAGTGACAAACGTTTCACTAACGTTTCACTAATGACACAAAAGCAAAGACAGGTAATGAGCAGGATACACACACACACACACTTACACACACTTGCCGACTCACTGTAGCAAGCTTCGCCGCTTCAATGATTCAAGGACAGACAGACAGACGGAGATAGACAGAGAGAGGATGAGCATGTTATTGAATTCCCTAACCTTGTTTTTTTCCCCAGGTAGTGCTAAAATTCATTTTTTTTCTGCCAGGCTGCCTCGCTGACATTGATGTTTCTGTCAGCCTCTAGGTTTTGTGTTGTTTTTCCCGTTACGATATAAAGAGATGCTCCTGGAATTCTTCATCTGACTTTGCTTCTGTCAAGTCTACCATTCGAACATCCTCCTCCTCCTCCGCAATATAAATCCTCCTTTCGATGCAAATCAGGGGGGGGGTTAAGATTGAATGTTTGTACGGGAAGAGTACTCCCATCCGTCCACATTTCAACGTCACTGCGTGAAGATCATTTGGGGTCATTGGGGGTTCGGAGGGCGATGGCACATTTGAGGCGCACACCGGATGCAATAAAGGCATCAAGCTCAACATGACATGAGTTGAATTTGAACAGATGATGACATCGTGACCCGACTTGGCTAGCGGATGTTTTATTATTTTTCCACATATGTTTGCTGGTCTTCAATCTTGCATTTCCTCATCGTGTTGTTTTTGTTGTATGTGTTGCAAGAGCTTCACTCTTGCATTTGTACTTGTGTTTGAACTCTGGCTCAACTGGTAGGAGAACGGCATATGTTCGATTCCCACCAGGGCCGCCCCGCCCATCGGGGGGGCGCACCCAAGAACGTATGCACACGCCACAGTATTGTAAGATGCTTTGAATAAAAGCCACCACCAAATGCGCTTCAATTTCAATTTCCCCACTATTTTTGGGGTGGTTAAAAAAAAATCAAGCAGTACAAATCACCACCACAGGCCCTTTTTTTTGTTGCAAATTACAGAGCATAGCCATTTTCCAAACGATGGAAATGAGTGAGTTTATGGATAGACGCACACATGGCTGCATGCTGCCGTTATGTTAAGGAGACAATTAAAGTTTGAGGACTTAATGTTCTGCTTGACTGGCGACAAACAGCCACCGATTGTAACATGCATGCAAATAAGTGCAATTAGCTGACTGGCTCTTGAGCGATTGAGCCAGTAAGCTGTTTTCATACATTCAGGCTCAACTGTGGAACTGGTAATAATAATGCGAGTATATGGGGCGAGGAAAAAAGCGTGTTGTGTTCAGTATTTCAGCTCTCACGTTGAGCCGCACACTCCTGTATGTACAAAACTAAATACTCGATTCTACTGACCTCGTCTTTTTCGATTCCTACTGCTGTTTTGCAGTCTGTCCGGTTCATTTTTGGGTTGTGCAGCGCTTTTTGGAGTCCGATTTGCATGTGCTGTACTCACTTCGCCTCACTTCGGATAAAAATGTCTACTAAATGACTTGCTTCGGTGAAAGTGTATATATATATATATACCATGTCTTCGTACCCATGCAGCCTCCTATGGGCCATTGTCCTGTGTGTGTGTGTGTGTGTGTGTGCCTCTGTGTGCCTGTAAGTGTAATTGTGTAGACGGTTTTGCATGCGTAATGGGAAATCTATGCACCAATTTAAGATAAAGCGAGAGCGATGGACGAGTCTACCCGGCAGGACTCTTTATCTTCCTCGCACAACACCAACCGATCTTCACAGCTCAACACTTTCCTCGTGTCCTGACGCTACAAACCGCTGATTCCTCTACGTGTCAGCATTTGTTTCATACAAATAATATCCATCCTGAAAAACTCTTCAAAATACAAAAAAGAAAAACAACAATGCCATGACTATTTAGGTGTGCTAACACTTGTGTCAAGGCTGCGAGCATCGCATACTTCTATGTCTCTCACCCCCTGAACTCTTTCTTTCATCTTCATTCTTTCCGAGACCGTATCACGGTCTCACATCTGGTCACGCTCCTATTTCTAGCACAGATTCTCTCACTCTGTTTTTTTTTCTTTTGTCTCTCACTCTTTTTTTTCTTTTCTCCACCCCCCCCCCCCCCCCTCTCAATCTGTCGGTATGCACATTACCTTTGTATTTCTCCCTCTCTGCCTCGCTCTCTTAATTATATTCCTTCACTTTTCTGTAGTCATTTCTTTCTTACACGGTCTGTTCCCTGCGGCAGAAAAGATAAGAAACTTGTTAGTACAATTATTATTTTTTTTGCTTCTTCTTTTTTAATTTCTACAGGGTATAAGGTGTGCAGACTTTATTTAGTTTAATAATTAACAGGTTTCAGCATTAAGTAAAAGCTGTTGAAAAGTAATCATTGGCCAAGCTTGCTAGTTAGCTAGTTGCGAGCTCAGGTCGTTCTATGTTCCCCGGGTCCTATGTTCCCCCTTTCTTAGAAAAAAGGTCATATGTTCCCCGTTTTTCCCCAAAAGGGTCCCATGTTCCCCTATAGCAATACATACTGGGGAGCATAGGACCCTTTTTCTGAAAAAGGGTCCTATGTTCCCCACTGCTGCGGGGGATAGGACCCTTTTTCTGGAAAAGGGTTAGGGTTAGGTTTAGAAAAAGGGTCCTATGTTCCCCGGTCACATACATATCGGGGAACATAGGACCCTTTTTGGGAAAAGCGGGGAACATAGGACCCTTTTTGGGAAAAGCGGGGAATATAGGACCCTTTTTTTTAAAAAGCGTCCTATGTTCCCCAGTCTCATACAAAGAGGGGAACATAGGACCTGGGGAACATAGGACCCGGGGAACATAGACACGCTCCCGTTCTGAGCCTGACAGAAAAAAAAACGCACTAAATGTGCCCACTTCTCATCCGATTAAACAAAATGACACAATCTTGGAGATTTCTCTTCTTCTTCTTCTTCTTCTTCTTCTTCTTCTTCTTCTTCTTCTTCAGTCCGGCCTCAATTGCAAGACAGAAAATCTGAAACTAAACTAGCAAATGCTAGTTTGTTGCATATTTGATAACACTGCTACGCTAGCGCATTGTCTTCAACCTCTGACAAGTTTTTGTGAGTTCCTGCTTTTGAAACCGAATACGTTCTCAAGTATGAAACAAGCCCAAAGCAAGGGGAAAAAACACAACAACCTCCAAGACCAACCAAATAGTTTATTTATGTTTTTAGCATTCAGACACGTAGCAACCACCATGTTCTGAATTTGAGCTAATTTAACTGTAATGTCAGTGGCTGCAGCCTCGGGAAACATCTCCGTTTTTTTCTGTTGTGACATGTCTTGGCTTATCTCGAATGAAAAGAGTAATTATAATAATTCATATTCCAGATAAATATAAAACCCAGTGTAAATACACAAAATGAGGAGGGAGCGAGAGACACGTTCAAATTCATATCCTAAATAATAACCGATTCTAGCCATTTTCCCTTTTCAGCTCCTTGTGGGCACGGTATAATTTTCTACTTTTTCTCACCCCTCTGTTGTTCTTTTAATTGTATTACTCGTAATGAAAGCCAATTTACAGGTAATTTGGCCTTTCTCTCTCTCTCTCTCTCTCCCTCTCTCTGCCATCACCGGTCGCCCCCTGCACTCTAATGACTCTAATGCGCGTGTGTGTGTGCGTGTGCGCGCGGTGATGAACTGCAGGGTATTGTGGGGCGCAGTGTGTTGTTTGTTTGTTGTTAATTAGGTAGAGAGGCACTTTGTCTTCCGAAGGGTGAGTGTGTGTGTGTGTGTGTGTGTAGATGTAGGTGTGTGTGTGTGTGTGGTGGTGGGGGGGGAGTCTAATGGCATTCTGGCTATGGGGGCATACGGGACAAAAGCAACAAGGCCGACAAGCCCACAAAGCGGTACAATGTGGGGGAAATTAGACAGATAATTTCTACCTGTCAACGTTAACACCCAGGTAGACCAGCGGCGGTGGGCCGGGCAAGGCGGCTTCACACACAAAGACCCTTCGCAGTGCTTTGCATCGGCCGGAATCACATTTCAGAAAAGAAAGGGCATTCATTAAAAGTCAATAAAAGGCAATCGGTTAAAAGAGAAATGTAAAATGGAAGTATTATTTATTCATAAAAAGCTGCAGAAAACATCGGTTTTAGACATTTGGGACATGAGCCAAAGAAGCCTATAGGCAATGGCTTCATGCCACAAAACATAGTGTGGTTGTTAAAAACACGTTCCCCAGTCCAGTACGTGACTCCAGAAAGAGATTAATATAGTGGGTATTATAGTGTAACAAAATGCGTCCAATTTTTACTTGAGCTGTAAGAGCATTTACATTTAGTCAATGTACGCATTTTTATCGAAACAGACTTACAGTGGGAGCTGAGAACAAGTAGGAGAAATACAATATTTTCCAGTACCTCTGTTCTCAGCGGGTCTCTTTTTTTATGGGCTCCACAGCTGAAATATGACTGAAGGAGACTATCCTCAAATGATACACACCGATATGGCGTCGGTTCATAATTGACTTCCCTACCCAACACGCGGGACGCAAGGCACCGTCGATACGGGAGGAGAGGAGTCCACACGATATCCGCACCATCAGAGGTTAACTGGAGGCACACGCCCATTAAATGTAAAAGCACACGAGTGTATGGTTCAAATGAAACGAGTGAAGCTCTGCTCGGCTTGTGTTGTACTTCCTGTAGTTGCTCTGCACTGAGGAGCCTACTTTTGTTTTTCGTTGTTTTTTTTTAGGAACCGGCTGGTGCAACAGTTTTATCGCTCGTTTGTTGATATTTTTGTAGTTCTCAGCCTCGTAAATCGCTTTGGATAGAAACATCTGACAACTAACTAGACAGGCAGGCAGGAAGACATTTATTTATTAAATATATATATTAAATATAAATATATTATATAAATATATATATATATATATATATATATATAATATATATATATATATATATTTACTAAATATATATATATATATATACGTAATATATATATACTGTATATATATATATATATATAATATAATGTAATATATATATATAGTATTTATATAATATTTATTAATATATATATAATATATAAATTATTGATATTACACAAGTTCTTTACACATAATAAAACAACAGAAAAATACAAACTATAGAAAAACAAATTTGCATATAAAAATAATTGACAATAAAACAACATTGTAGGAGCAAACCACAGATAAATCAGCAGAAAATACTAGACAATACTAAAATAAAAGAAGACTTTGATGTTGGTAGGATATATATATATATATACATTCATAAATACAAAAAAACAACAACATACAGACACATCATTGGATAACTAAAGCCGGGGGAAGTGTTCATCATACACTTTAAAAAACCAACAATGTATCCCATAATATGTGCTCTGTGGGATCGGGTCTCATAAATAGTGTAAGCGTAGCCCCGCAGCACACGGTGGCGTGTAACCGTAGCCTGGGACAGGTACAAATGGCCCCTCTGCTCCGCTGAGAGGAAAATCAATCATGTTACAGTTTTGTCACAGCAATGCCATTACATGGTAATCATGTAGCTGTAATTAAACGCATCCAGTTGGAGAACCTCTTGTGTTACGTGTAATTCGTGACTGAGGACAGTGGTGTGTTCAGTGGTTTGCCTATGGCTTTGGATAACACTGCATTATGGGTA
Source organism: Merluccius polli (assembly GCA_030340625.1). Classification (NCBI taxonomy): domain Eukaryota; kingdom Metazoa; phylum Chordata; class Actinopteri; order Gadiformes; family Merlucciidae; genus Merluccius; species Merluccius polli. The sequence continues at coordinate 38,630 of JAOPHQ010005748.1, read as the reverse complement.
AAAGCGAAACGTTTTTTTATTATGTATTATTCAGAGTTTCTGGCGCCCAAGGAAACGCGGTGGAACGTGTTTCGTGGTTTGTTAACGTCACCTTGTGGTGTCGACTTATTCCCATTATGCCGGCGCGAGGTGTGAAACGCGTGTTTTTTTAAAATACCGTTTCTGAAAGCGCGCATAAGTGTTCACACTTAATATGGAAGCTCAAGGTCTTGTTTAAGCTACAATATGGACAGTTTTGCTCTCACGAAAGAGCAAGTGGTTCAGCGAAAGTCTTTTTAGTGCGGAGGGGAAACAAAGGAACCTTGTTATTTTTTTTAATTCAAACCTTTCTGCCAATTTCACTCATCGTCGCCGTTCAAGATGGCGCCACTTGCGACGGCAGCACTGGGACAATGGAGGTTTCACACATGGGCTTGCACTTTAAATCAAACACCTTTTGGTGCAAATTGTGGAATAAAGCGCACATCTTTGATAAAAGTGATCCGTGTGACATGTGCACCGCCAGCTAAGGGACTGTACGATATTTAGCGGGGGGGGAGGGCCGGTCGCCAGACGATCGGGTTAAAATTGTTCTGCCTGGCCCTCCCCCCTGGTAATTTTTTTTTTTCCGGGGCCCTCCCCCCGGCTCAAAAAAATTCTCCTAGGCCCTCCCCGCTACGTGAATCAAATAAAATTGGTCGGAAAATGACGTTTACAAGGTTAAAACGGCCACATAAGCACACATACACACACACGGGTACACACGCAGCAAGAGCAGGGGTTTATGCCACGCTGTGCCTTGAACTTGAGAATGGGGACAAGCCTGCTTTTATCAATGTTACGAGACTCCCCCAATAATTTCACAACTTGGCTGATGACATTGTACCTTATAGGCTATTATAAGACAAAACACAAACTACTGTGACTAAGAGCGACTAATGATCACCCTGCGATTCTTGGTCTATGTGGTCAGTGGCGTCAGTTTGGTTTTAGAAGTGGTGGGGACAATAACCATAAGCTTGAGTGTGGTTTGAAAAGTGCTGGGGACCCTTATGTAAGCTATTCATCCATTCAACGCTGCATTACAATATGCTCTACATTCGGCGCGATTGTCAACGGGGGGGGGGAGCACCGGACCCGCCAGCCGCGGACCCAGCACCGGACCCGCGGACCCGGCCGCGGACTCAGCCGCAGACCCGAGTCCACACACAGCCCGTGTGCATGCTGTGAGGATGTCATCGTGCGCGCCTATCGCATGATTTAGACTTGACGGTTTCGGCAGACAACCCGTTCTCATCCCAACTCGTAATATAGGCCTACCGACGATTTGTCACGCCCGGGGGTGGGGGGGGGGGGGGGGGGGGTGTTCGTGATTGTCAACGGGAGGGGGGGGGGGACCGCGGACTGATGACGGGGTTGCGCGATCGTAACCACTGACGGCGGGGGGGGGGGGAATAAAAAAATAAAAAAGGTGCCGGATCCACCGTTGGAGGTGCCGGAACATATTCCGGCGTGTTCCGGCCCAAATTAAGCCCTGGATACTGACGCCAAAGGTACCCTCCCGCGTCTGTGTGAAACGATCTGGGGTCTCATAAACCCGTTCGCGGTGGTATGAGACGAGCAGAGTCTACAGCGTCCGCTCGCAGAGCAGAGTCTACAGCGTCCGCAGTCTACTGTGAAACAATTCACTCCAAAAAGGGTTATGGTTATGGTAAAGGAGACGTTCACTTCCTTACAGGCTATCCTATCTTTCATTTAAACATCGAACTCGGCATGAGTCATGACGATTGCCCCCCCATAAAATAATTTTCCTCGGCCCTCCCCCCAGGCCAAAAATATTCTCCTGGGCCCTAAGGCTTAAAAAAATTATCCTAGGCCCTCCCCCCCTGACGACCGGCCCTCCCCCCCCCGGTAAATATCGTACAGTCCCTAAGAGGGTTTTAAAGGTATACACATGCGATCGGGGTCATTTTGCTTGTTTTGACAGATTTCGCAAAGCCAACTGATATTTTATATCCACTTAAACAATCGACGAGAACATGAGCACATGTACGAATGCGGATTTTATGTGAGTGCATAAAGTGTATTTCAGAGCCACGTCCACAAAAACAGTGACAGTAAATCAAAGACAATTTGCCTGAGGCAGAACCTTTTGTGTGTGTGTGTGTGTGTGTGTGTCTGTATGTGTGTGTGTGTGTGTGTGTGTGTGTGTGTGTGCCTACCGTTGATATGTTCTCTCTCTCTCTCTCTCTCTCTCTCTCTCTCTCTCTCTCTCTCTCTCTCTCTCTGTCTCTCTCTCATTACGTAATGTCTCCGCTCCTCCTCCGGTACACTACACCATCCCCATCCTCCCCCCACCACCACTCCCTCCCCCCCCCCCCCCACTCATGTAATTCCCCCCAAACGTCTTCAATCATCTCCGATCTTCTGTCACGAAAAGAACCAACAACACGACGGCCCACCAGCCGACAATGACCAAATCACCGGTTTCCCCTTCACCCCCCCCCCTCCCACAGACTCACCTGCTGGTAATTACTTCACTCTCCCCCCCCCCCCCCTGCCGCCGCCCAGGTGGTCCCTTCCAGATACGACCGCGGGAAAACGACACGTAAAGTGAATAAAACCGTAATGGTGGCACGCTAGCGCTGGCGGCGGTGAGCACAGAGCGGTTGCCTATGAGTGGAGTAGTTAGCGAATCACAGAGGATCCTGGCCCTGGAGGACGGCCCTCAAAGTAAGCGTTGTTATTGACCAATCACGGTGCTGTATTGTAAGCCAATAAGGACAATATCACCAGGACATACAGTATATTGAACCAGAAAGTTTCAAAAATTTGGCGTCAGAGCTGGGGGTGGTTTTGGTTCATTTTGTTTTCGTCAGACGGACAGACACACACGACACAGACGGACAGACACACACGACACAGACGGACAGACACAGACTGATAGACAGACAGACACACGGCACACAGACGGACAGACACACGGCACACAGACGGACAGACACACACGACACAGACGGACAGACACATCGACTGACAGATGGACAGACACGTGGCACACAGACGGACAGACACACACGACACAGTGAGACAGACACACATGACAGAGGGACAGACACACACAACACAGACGGACAGACACACAGACTGATAGACAGACAGACACATCGACTGACAGACGGACAGACACACACGACACAGACAGACAGACACATCGACTGACTGACAGACGGAAAGACACATGGCACACAGACGGACAGACACACAGACTGATAGACAGACAAACACATCGACTGACAGACGGACAGACACACGGCACACAGACGGACAGACGCGGCACACAGACGGACAGACGCCGACACAGACAGCCACACAGACTGGCAAGACACACAGACGGGAGCGGAAGCGTCCCCTCCTCGGCGGAGGTAACCACGCCGGCTGTATAAACGCCATGTTTTCCCTCGTGTCCTTTATCTCTTCAGAAACACATAATGACGGCTCGGCTGGTAAATATCACACGGCTGAATGTGGGGGAGCCGTTCATTGAAGCCAACCGCTCAGATGATTCACTCACAGCGAGACCGTCCCGCTCTTCCCACGGAGACGCTTGGTCACGATCGCAGCAAATACAACACAGACTTTGTAGAAAAACACGACATGTTATGTATTTCGATACAGCTTCGTTGGAATCGGTTAGCGTGGTTATTTTTAACAAGAAATGATTAGAAATTTGAATAATTGGGGATACAAAAAATCTATTCACTCTAATCTATTCACTTTGGCGTATAGTCTAAACAAAGACTGTTATGAAGATGAGGTTGGCATTGTTGTTTTGATGAAAGAAATGTGTGTATTTGACCGTCGCCATTATTCACACAACGCTGCTGTACTTACACACCACAAAGCCTCTGGTACATATGTCCACACTACACATCATTACACATGTTTGCTTCTGCCAGCAAGTCCTCCTTGCCTTTTGTACAATACTGAACAGCTTGCAGATTAATTTTATACGCTGCTTTAGTGAGTGAGTATTCGTCGTCGATATTACTCTTGTGAAGAACAGAGTGACAAGAGGAAAATGTCCGCAGTAGTTAAAGATAATCACTCAAGTGTAAAGACTTTAATTATTTAAAAGGGTGGCAGAGGATGCAAGGAAGGATTTATATCGGGGAGCTTTTTCCCTCTCAAAGAGCTGTCTTAACTTCAGGATTCGCTTCAATGCTATTTTTTAAGTAGACTTCTTGGACTGCCGATATGAATTGAAGCCGCTAGAAATGTGTGGCAAATATTATGGGACCCCGCGTACCGTAATTTGGTTCAGTAAACTATAAATGCTTTACTCAGTCACTATGAAGATATCACAGTTTTAAATGTCTCCCTGACTTGGAGATCCACCAGATTTTCAAATACTTTTCCATACTTGAGCGGTTCGCGGAAAAGAGCCGAATCTTTACTTTATCTAAGGGACAATTTTCCAGTCGGCTGTTTTTTCCAACCAACCGCTGCAATCTCTCGCACTTTGTATCCCCAACATGAACGCCGCGCATGGGCAGACGCAGTGAAGCTCACGATAAAAAATCGTATTCTGGGTAATACCGCTACCGGCTACTTAAAGGAGCTTTTAAAATAACACACAATTTTCTGGGAACATTAAGGAAAGGTTTCTCTCACAACCCCATTTTAAACCCAATTTAGCGGATGACTACCAAGACCTTCACCTTAGCCTTTTATAAAGAGTTGTGTGGTAGAGGGACAGGATGGCGTAGTGGGTGGCTAGGATAGCAAAAGAGATTTGAAAGGTGCCGGGTTTGATCCCCAAAGTCCACAGACTAAAGCAAGAGGCCACCTCTACCTGTTATCCCGATGCGCCAGATGGTTTGTTACACACAACCATCTGGAAAGTCGTCCATGGAAACTGTTTGGAAAAGGGGCAGGCGCTCTCAAAAAACACTTGGCAGGTAATTGGACGAACCATCTGTCCATCACGTCTATCGCGGGGCTAACATCAACCCATCAGATCAACGAACCGTCGAGAAAAGCTTTCACAGTCTTTCAATGAGGAAAAACTCTCATGCTGTAGCAGCAATTGTACACTAACCGGTTTTAGGAGGCCGCCATTGTTGTTTTTTCGAACAGTCGTTTCTCGCTGTCGTCACGCCTAAACCGCGCCCGTAGCTGCCAGTCGTTCAGGACATTGATCCGAACCGTTGTGGTTTGGCCACAAGCGCATAACTTGAAGCCTGGCGAGACCGATCTCCGGAGAGGAACACGATGTCAACTCGCAAGATTGGAGATCGGGATCTCAGCCAGGCTGCTCCTCTAACGGCCTGTATCAGAAATCACTGTCGGTCTCTTTGTATAAAAGCGTCTTATGCTAAGTTAATACATAACAGCAGTCGTATATATAGTACTACAGTATAGTCGTTAAACGATAGCCACCAGAAGACAAGATGAACTCCACCGATGTTTTGACTCACACACAAGTGATTGGGTGTAAGGAAGAGCGAGTGCTCCTCCAGCGAAGTCGTTCCTCCAGACACGTGTCAAGGCCAGATCCTGTTTCATGTACTAAAACCCATTAAGCTCTAGTTGGTTTGGCTCTGCTGACACCGGCCCTGTGTGGTGGTGCACACACACTCTCCTCCCTCTTCTGCTCGCGGGAAAATCAATGATGTAACACAACCTGTGTGCGTTTGTGTTGCCCGCGTGCATGTGTATATACGTCTGTGCATCTGTGTGTTACGTGTGTGTTTATCTGTCTTCTTTGTGTGTGTGTTTGTGTGCATATATGTTTGTATATCTGTCTTTATATGTGTGCGTGTGTGTGTGTGTGAATGTGGTGTGTGTGTGTAGTGTGTGTGTGTGCATGTTTGTATATCTGTCTTTATATGTGTGTGTGTGTGTGTGTGTGTGTGAATGTGGTGTGTGTGCGTGTTTGTGTGTGTGTGTGTGTGTGTGTGCATATGTTTGTATATCTGTCTTTATATGTGTGTGGTGTACATGTGTGTGTGGTGTGTGCGTGTGGTGTGTGTGTGCTCAACCTTGTAGGATGTAAATAAAGGACTTTTTTAATTGCTTAGGGTTCGTGACCTATTATATGTGCATATTACGCGTATATATACGAAATATTATATTATTCACCAGTTGTGGATTCCATGTGTCAGGTATAAGTACCATATATGTATATATATATATATATATATATATATCTCAGTGTTTCAATAAACATAATGAAACATGGCAGACAGGAGTGTGCTATAATTCAATCAGGAGAGACCAGTATTAAAGAAAAGAAGGTTCTGGGTTCGATCCTTGAGCAAAATGGCTTTTTTAAAAACATTATTTACGTCCTCATGTTCTATACGAGTAAAATATATGCACATGTAGTGGGTGACTAATCCTAATGTATGTAGACCTACGTATGTATGCCGACTATGTACGCATATTATAGTATATTATGGTCTGTGCCAGCAGACAGCAGCAGCATTTCACGGTCAGTGCATTTTCCATAACAGGATTATAATGTAAAAATGTTTTTTTTTCCTAACTGTGATGAACGGCCCTGTCTTTAAACTGTCCATTGAAACTGCATGGACATTGTATGTCCCCTTTTCAATAGCCTTCTCAATGATGAGCAGTGTTTCACATCAAACCAGGCGGTGTCACCGTCTGGTTAAAGAGGGAGGGGTGGGGGCCGCCCCGCCTCCTCCTCTTTATTGAGGTGAAGCAGGCATTACTAACGACGTACTGCGTTGTCGTCGTTGTCGTCGACGACACATTGGTTCATCCGTCTTTTAGTCCTGCCCCCGGCCCCTCAGAGCGAGCTTCTGACTGGTTGTGTCCAAGCCGCCTGGCGCCCGGTAGGTCAGGGTCCCTCTGACCCCGTCCGACGAGCCGTGAGACGACACGAGAGAGAGAGAGAGTACACCTCTCAACCAAACAGAGAGAGAGAGAGTACACCTCATGAGGAAATGGCATCAATGGTCTCTCTCTCTCTCTCTCTCTCTCTCTCTCTCTCTCTCTCTCTCTCTCTCTCTCTCTCTCTCTCTCTCTCTCTCTCTCTCCATCCCTCTCCCTCTCCACCCACACTAAAGGGGATCCTTCACCCCATATATGTAACCCTCTCCCCCTGGCTACACACATACAGCTCTAACACACACACACACACACACACTCTCTTTAACTCAATCCAACAACACAACCGCACGGATGGTGATGGCGTCGGCAATAGCGCAGGGCGGTAACTCTGGCGGAGGAGACTGCAGGTAATGGGGTCAAGTACAGGAGCATCAGAACCGGTACCAGCAGGTTCAGAGATGACCTCTCTCTCTCTCTCTCTTGCTCTCTCTCTTCCTGTGTCTCTCTTTCGCTGTCTCTCATTTGATCTCTCTCTCTCTCTCTCTTGTATCTCTGTCTCTCTCCCTCTCGTCTTTCTTGCTCACTCTTTTTTTGTCAAGTCAATTCAAAAGAGCTTTATTTGCATGGAAAATGAACGTGCATTCCAAAAGCAAAGGTGAGCAGTGGACTCGGACAATGGACCTGTCGACTCGGAAATAGCAGAAATAAATATTTTCTCCCTCACACTCTGTCTTTCTCATTCTCGCTCTCTCTTTTTTCAACTCACTCTTTCTCGCTTGTCTTTCTTCATCTCTCTCCGTTTCTCTCTCCGAGTTCACCCCCTGGTGTCTGAGCCGTTTGGAGGTCTCTTTCCCGACCTTCAAAGCCCCAAGCGCGCGCCAGTGTGTTATGGGTTGGAAACGTACGATACCTCACATGTGGAGGAAAATAGCACACAATCGACATACATCATGCCCCGACATGACATTGTACCCTCAACACGCTGATCTCTAACTCGAGTGCATTCCCTGCGGTCTAAAATACATGCTCACACACACATGCGCACGCACGCACGCACGCACGCAACCACTCACTCACTCACACACACACTCGCAAGCACTTGGGGCTGCCGAAGCTCTTAAGGATTTCAGGCTGTAATTGATTTGAGCTGTTTACATCAAATGGGATTCATGCTTTCCAATTTCTGTCAGGAGAGAGGTCTGAAAGTGGACCTTAAATGCAAAGTTTATTGAAATATATGCTTGCGCGGTGAAATATTCTTCCTAATAAAGATTCAGATGGAGAGAGATGGCACACACATGCAGACACACACACACACACACACTAGTCATTTTCAATCTCCCCAAGCCGTCCCTCCTCCTCCACACCATCCATCCAGGAGGTGGCCCACCCATCCATCCACCCCCCCCCCCCCCCCCCCAGAAGGGAGCCCTATACCCTCAGCATCAGTCTTAGTGACCTAATCCCTCTAGACCTAACCCCTTTAAGCCATAGCCAGCCCTTAAGCGCCGCCTGATCCGAATCCCGCACCCGCACAACCCCCCCCCCCCCCCACCTCCTAATGGTGCGGACAGACCCTTCTTCTGTTCCACCCCAAGAAGCACATTGCTCCACAGAGCCTCCTCCCCGCCGCTGGTACCCCTATCCTTACAAATCGCCTGCCGCTTACCCCCCCAACCAGCACGCGTTATATGCTCCTCCAGCTCTGCTCAGGCCAGCCCTGATTCCACATCAGGGACGGCACATTCATGACATAAAAGATATGTAATAAACCTTTATTATATATAACGTTGTCATAGGCATACAAACTAAGATTAATTAAGCTTAAATCATTCATTTTATATGATCTTTACCGATGTCTTAACTATATATTTTCAAACGTACGTATATATATTTAATGAGATTTTTTTTGGTCGTTTCAGTTTCGCACCTGTCCAATTTAAAATAAACCCGTGGACGAGCCAAGATAAGATGCACTATATTCATTCCCAGACGAGTCATTTGCGAGAATTGTCTTGAGAGTCCTTCGGTGATTGATGAAGGGACTTTGCGCTGACTGCCAAGTTATACACACAGTGTGGGTGGCACAGCACACACCTTACCAAGTAGTTGTCTAACCCTAAGTAGTTGTGTTGTCTAACCCTAACCATGTGGTTGTGTTGTCTAACCCTAACCAAGTAATTGTGTTGCATAAACCTAACCCTAACCGTTTGCCTGTCTGCCTTGAGACAAAAAAGAGATTTCAGTGATGGTAGGGCTGCAACTGACGATTATTAGTGCTTGCTATAATCCTGCATGTAAATCAAATGAGGAATCAGAGCCCCCACCCCCCTCACACACTCACCCGCCTCCGATGTGAGGTCCTGCTACTGTTTGGCAACGCGTCTGTGTTGAGATGGATGGATGCCAATGGATTTAGCAGCCATTTATAGGGAAGACACGATAACAGAAACTGGTGGGTAGGAAAAAAAAACGATGTTGGAAGGAACGAGGGCCGCAACTAACGAATATTTTCATAGTTGATTAATCTAACGTTCATTTTTTCGATAAATCGATAATTCATCATTTAGTCTAGAAAATGTCGTAAATAAGAGCAAATGCCAAAGTGAAGTCTTACATTTGCATGCTTTATCTGACAAGCAGCCGGGAAAAACTAAGGTATTCATTTTATAATGATCCATGAATTTTAATTTCTCAAGCATCAAGCAGCAAATGTTTGGTATTTGTACTTGATAAATGATCTAAACAATTCATCGATTATACAAATGTGATTCGATTAATTTTCTGTCAATCGACTAATCGATTAATCGACTTATCGTTGCAAGAGATGGTGCTGGTGGCGGACTCAGCTGCTGTCATTGATCCTATATCTATACGCCCTAATGCCTAAAGCCCGAGTCTGGCTTACCGGGTGTAGGTTGTTGGTATAAGGCCGCCCAAGCCTGCCATTGGGCGACTGAAATAGTTGCCAATGGCAGGCTCTGGGCGGGATTATACCGCTGCTGCATCCTGGGTTCAGCACCGCCCAAGACGATTGTGATCGGTTAAAGCAATACAAACAAGACGGAGCGTTTTTGTCCCCTATGCCAGAGCATAGGGCCAGACCTTTCTCCAGCGGTAACACTAAGTATGGAGATAAGTCTGGCTATGCGAGACTAACGCCCTAACCGGTCTTCAACCGGTTTAACCAACCGCTGCTGCTCAACACACGCCTGCCTCCCCTCCATACCGCTCCCTCCTGGGAGGACATCGCAAACCACCGAGATCAAAACCCACTCCGCGGTCCTCGAAGGGTTTGGCTTGGGTATTACAGATGCTGTTCCCGGGAGATGGTCCCTTTGATGAAGACCACGCCGGTCACTCCTTCATCTTCACATCTTCGTCATCGTCCCTCGCTGCGGCAGTGCGTCTCTGGAGTAGTGTGCGAAATTGAAAACGTGAATGGCGTCGGACTGCTGACTTAACATGCACGGCGTCAACGACACGCATACACACAAAAAACAAAAAACAAAACGTCTAACACAACCACAGGCAGCACCGATTGATTCCTTTACACACACACACACACACACACACACACACACACACGTGCACACACATGGACACATACACATACACACATGTAAATGTGCAAATGTGCACACACATACACATGTGTACACACACACACACACACACACACACGTGCACATACACATAAACACATGTAAACGTGCAAGTGTGCACACACATATACACATGTGTACACACACACACACACACACACACATGTGCACACACATGTGCACATACACATACACACATGTAAAAATGCAAGTGTGCACACACATACACATGTGTACACACACACACACACACATGTATACACACACACACACACACATGTACACACACGTACACACACACACACACACACACACACATACACACACATGTACACACACACACACACACACACATGTACACACATGTACACACACACACATGTATTACACACACACACACACACATTAACATGCAAACGTGTACGTGTGCGTCAATTAAAACACACGGGTTGAGCTAATCAAACTCTAATGATTTTTCTCCCTTCGCCAAAAACTAATTAGAAATTTCTCAAGAACAGTAATAACAACAACAATAACACGTCCAATAAATCACAGTATCGGCGGCGGCGGCGGCGGCGAACCCCGTTGGTATTTCCCTCGCATAAGGAGCCGCGCGCGTTCTCGTGCGCGGCTCCGGGAAGCTTTTGAAGCCGCTCTTTGAGGTTGAACTTCAAAGCCGCGGATT